>JAVTVY010040698.1:0-180702 GCA_036873755.1 Hanleya hanleyi | reverse complement strand
AAGTTCCCTGAGAAAAAACAGCGGATAACATGGAAAGCGAGTGCAGTCAGAGCTCCGGTTCAGATGTCGATTCGAGCGATATCAGCTGTTTAGATGGAAATATTTTTCGCCAAGAAGATGAAATAGACATAGAGGAGGATGATGACGGGCAAATTAACAGTTGTTTGCAGACCAACGGCGGAATTCAGCCCTATCAATTTGAGCCGTACGGCTCTGATTCTGACAGTGACAACCACTCTGACAACGTGGAACTCGACGACAGGATTCGGAGAGGTCGTTTGTTGAATACAGATTGGTATGCAACTTGACTGGAAACCTTATTATCGTCATCTATAAGACCAAATGTCCATATATTTCAAACTGTATTGAATGTAGAACGATTCTGTGATGTAAAGAACGAGCACATCTGTGTTGTTATTGTTGTTACTGACCGAGGCAGCCTTTTCGAAGGGATACTCCGGGATTCGGCAGTATGGACAGTAAACTGTTGATAACTCTACTGATATACGTCCGATTTGAATTTTGTTTGTTTTCCCATAATCCTCATGAAATACTAATTTCAGAATTATATAGTTTGATAAAAAACCTTTGGACATTCATGGCGAAAAGTGCTCAATTTTCGACAAATTACCTCAATTAAATTGAAATCGAATGATATTCCCACAATCTCAAATGTCAAGGGATTATGAAAGTATTATTATCACTTCTGTATCTACAGCCATTCACTCCAATTGGTGTTTTTTTTTTATTTATTTACTTATCAAACGTATATATATTTATGAAAGATCATTTTATTATTATTAAATAGTATATATGAAATAGAGACTCATCCAGTCTAGCCTGTAGGTGCTCAAGCAACAAATGCCACGGGAGAGCGAGCAGGGCATGTACAGCCGTCTCCCTGCCCGCGGCCTCCCTTGCAGGCTAGGTTCGTTCAGCCGATGTCCGTGATAGATTCTCCTTGTCCGATTTCTTTGCCGTCACATTCTGATTGTTCTTAGGTTTGATAGTTGGAATAGCTGTCCTCTTTAGTTTTGGTTTGTACCCGAATTCAACTGCTACGCTGTAGATGTCCTCGAATGATGTCTAATTTCTGTCAAAATGTGCCGAGCAAATTATACGAGTACTGGCTCGGGCCCTCTTTCCACACTCTCGTGTTGCGTACAAATTTCGTCCAATTTGCAGCGATTTTCTCGTCTTTAGGCCACAAATGAATACTAACACCGTCATCTATAGTAAAACTGCAACCTCCCACTACACAACGTCGCGGCATATTTAACAAATGATGCCCCGATACTCCGAAAATCTCCAGAAATCAGCAGCTACTTACGACTGTAGTATACGGCTTTAACATACAGAATACAAGACGGCTTCCCTCCGTGACGTCACAGCTGGAATTGACAGGAGAGCGATTTTCACCTTTCAAACGGCAATATCTCGCCAACCAGACTGCACAAAATTATGAAAAAAATATCATTATTTTCAGAATCGAAAGGACTATTTTTTTATATTTTTGACCTCAGAGCGTTTGGGTTGACCTTTAACAATATAGGCAATACTGCACCTACCCATCAATCGTAAGCTAACCTCCTAACAATATAGGCAATATTGCCTCTACCCCTCAATTGTAAGTTAACCTCTTAACAATATAGGCAATATTGCATCTACCCCTCAATTGTAAGTTAACCTCTTAACAATATAGGCAATATTGCCTCTACCCCTCAATTGTAAGTTAACCTCTTAACAATATAGGCAATATTGCATCTACCCAATAATTGTAAGCAAACCTCTTAACAATATAGGCAATATACCCATCAGTTGTAAGCTAAACTCTTAACAATTTAGGCAATATTGCATCTACCCATCAAATGTAAGCTAACCTCTTAACAATATAGGGAATATTGCATATACCCATCAATCGTAAGCGAATCTCGTAAGAATATAGTTGACTTCAATAATCAATGGCCACTTTGCAGGACATTGTTAGAGGTAGGAAAACTAAAAAACCAACCCATGACTCCACAGAATAGCCTCACATTCAGACTTGAATAAGGAGGATTCTAGCATTGTAGGTATTCATGTGTAAAGTATGAAGTAGAGACACAATCCCTAGAACCGCCTAAAAAGGAATTATATAAGCTAGCTGGGAAGTTGTGATGACAGATCAGCTAAAATAAGTAACTCATCTGATGTTAATGGATGAGCATTGATGGCGTTGCGGCTCAGTATTTGATACAAAGGTAAATGCAAGAATACCCAGACAAAAATAACTAATTGTCTTCACTTTACAGTTGATAGAAGCTCTAACGGATGCCGAGTAAGTTGCGAATTCTATTAAATGAATACAGGAAAGGCACACCTTCATTATGTGAACAGTATGAAAAACCAGGCGAATAGAGGTAGGTTTACACGTCTGATGTTCAGTGAGGTGTAGCCTTTGACCATAAATTCGACTTTCAGTATTTTAAGTAATTTTATTTGAAAATTTCAACCTACAAGTTATTAGGAACTTAACACTAAGACTGTAATTTAAAATTGCTTCAATTAAGTTCAAATAAATCCACTATGTTTCAATTCATGACAAAAACATATTAATCTTATTGGATTGCCAAATCCAAATGTTTTCAAACTTAAATGACATATCTGTTTTGATCCTTTATTTGCATCCAAATTAATAGAAAAAAAGGATATCATCATTTTCTATAAGGGTCAAGTTCTTAATTAGGTGAGCATTAGTTCTTAATTAGGTGAGCATTAGTTCTTAATTAGGTGAGCATTTTGGGAATATTTGCGAGCAATGACATTTATCTAATTGATCAATGATTACCAGAAATTCAAGGCTGAAGACAATCATAATAGTCGTTCAGTGCAAGATATTTCCACATACGCTTTACTGTATATAACTCTACTGTGTACAACATGGCGAGGCATTCCTATATGGACATATCGAATTGAGTAAATAAATTTGTATTTATTTTATACATGATACCGACTCGGAGAACCATCATGCAGTCTTACCAACACTATTGAAGCTTTGGTGTTCTACCCAATGTTTGTACACAGTTCCCGAGTGGTCATCCAAACATAATTGAACGCCGTGATGTGTTCTGTCTTACGTACGTACGTAGCCTTTAGCTTGGACTTGTTACCCAATATTTCTCCCGAGAAAGATCTTTCAAGAAGCGCCAGGACACGCCAACATGTTCGGCGTCTGCGTTTACTGCTGGGCGTACGTGTGATATAAGCTCACCGTTTACGTTGTCTTGTTGTTATCAGTGAAAACTGTTTTCTATTTCAAAAAAATTAGCTCGCATTTATCTTTCATTTAATTTTATACACGCAGTACATTTATAACGAGCGCTAAGCTCGGATATGCCAAATATGACAACTAGGTTATTCGCATCAACGGCCTCTGGCAGAATCAAGGCATATAACCAAGATCGATTATATAGGTCTGGGGACGAACATGGACAAAAACTCCCTTTATAGTCGACGGTTACATAGAGAATAGATTGATTGACTGCCCAGAAGTATATTATTAACTTGTCTATTGATTGGCTATATATATCGACAGTTGTGTACTGCAACAGATAACCTCGTAACAGTATGGAGAAAACCTGGGAAGTCTATGCAATAGAATCCAGAAAGCATCATTTTGTATATTAACAATATTGATCCAGACCTACTGATACGACGTGTCCAGAAAGATCCCCTAACCCGCATTGTCAAGAACTTGATCTACCTAGTAAATAGATTTACAAGAAAAAAACACCAGAGTTTATCCTAACCCTAATTCAGAAAGGAACATGTCGAAGGAATGAATATTGTCCTAAAGATTAATGGGTGTCATTATGCTTCACTTGCTTGAAAAGATCAGTTTAAAATATGGTTGAATCATCGCCCTTCGTGTACAATGAGGTGTAAAATAAATGTAATAAGATCCGGCCTCCGGTATGCCTTAATACTCCAATATCCTCTAGAGGATCATTATATTACAGAGTAAGCATCAGTATGAACAAAGGTTAGTTCAATGAAAGAAGGAAGCAGTCAATTTATTTAAATGTTATCCGCAAAATAATTGTACGCTCTTGTTGTCAAATCCATACTTTATGAAGAACGAATCGAAGGCATTTCAATATTGCTTGCCTTTGCTTTGGTGTTGATAGTAGTTGATAGTATTGTTGATAGTGTTCGCGGGAAATGCTGAAGAAGTTTCACATTATCCAATGTTTATACCTAATGCATAGGCGTGCATTATGTAAATTACAAGCATCTACTCCGTCATTCGATATCCAGCCGTCGTCCATTAAAGAATTTCCGCTTCCATAAAAACTACGTTATACAAAAACATAAAGGTTTAGTATGATGTTCTTTAATGTATGGCTCACGTCTTGTTTTGTTGATACAGCTGCTATTCAAAGCACGGAGGCTGTGTTTTTTAAGTTGTGTGATTGATAAGTAACAGGCATTCGTACATTATTTTCGTTTTGTAATAGTGAATGTGCGCGCGTTACAGACCAGCCAACAACGATGAATTGTACACACGGCAATAGGCATATGTATACAGGGTGCTGGCAAAGGCGCAAGTTTATGGTATCTTCATAGAAGTTAGCATTAGAGTTAGGGTATACACGTCAAAACATGTTCTGGAATCATAGTTTCATTATAAGACATTAATATCGGGACAGTATTGTTTATGATACATGTCATTATCGACCGCTTTCCTATTTTGATCTATGAATATGTTGCCACTTTACCGGACACTGGAAGAAACGATTATTAGTTAGAACACTTCACCCAATGACCGTAAATGTGACGAATGTGAAATTTAACTGTTGTGGCCTCCGTACTACCGCACTCGAAATGGAGAGAACAAAAATAAGCAAGATCCTTTAGACTGTGATGAAAGACTGGGCCAATTATGGCAGTCACCTTGACGATTGACCTCAAAATGAATACAGCTTCTCTTTGCCACAATAACTAGGTATACGCACAGTTTTGCTCAGAAATGGTCAATATAGATAAAATGTTCATCAATAGCATCTTAATGTTCATCAATAGCATCTTAATGTTCATCAATAGCATCTTAATTTTCATCAATAGCATCTTAATGTTCATCAATAGCATCGTAATGTTCATCAATAGCATCTTAATGTTCATCAATAGCATCTTAATGTTCATCAATAGCATCTTAATGTTCATCAATAGCATCTTAATGTTCATCAATAGCATCTTAATGTTCATCAATAGCATCTTAATGTTCATCAATAGCATCTTTTTTGGACTACAATGACCATGACCTTTTCACTGAATTTACATTGCACTATCATGCAAGTGTTGTCTGTAATCATTTGTTTTGGCCTTGTGCAATAAAATGTGGTTTACAGCGGAGTAGCTCAAATTTGCGAGGTGGCATTTTTATACTTTATCAGAATGTCTGAGCTTTCAGAAGAAGGCACGCCATTTGAGTTAACTGTGGGTTACTGTGTTCTTAACCATAACACTCTTTTACTTTCGACCGCGGCAGTAGTTGAATTATTAGAGGTCACTGGTATACTAATTAAATTGTTGGACGGTTCAAGGTACTGAATGAATATTATGACAATGTCATGATGTGGTGGCGGATTTTTTTGAGATTCAAAACTGATTGAATCGTCAGAGACATCACTTTGCTCGATTGAAGTATTAGAGAACAAAACTGATTGAATCGTCAGAGACATCACTTTGCTCGATTGAAGTATTAGAGAAACAAAACTGATTGAATCGTCAGAGACATCACTTTGCTCGATTGAAGTATTACAGAAACAAAACTGATTGAATCGTCAGAGACATCACTTTGCTCGATTGAAGTATTAGAGAAACAAAACTGATTGAATCATTAGAGGCATTACTGTGCTGAGATACAACTGATTGAATCCTCTATACTGACTTAATTATAAAACCTACAATTAATATTGATTTCAGCATCAGATAATTGACTTTGCTCGATTTAATTATTGGCGACAGCACTGTGCTGGTGACACAAGTATTAGAGCCACAATAGTCATTGAATTAACTGAGAAGTTTTAGAAATGTCAATGGGTTAAAAGAGAGCCCAATCACCTTAATGCTAGGTACAGGCATTCCTTGATGACTTGTCATAGATCTGGAGATATTTCACTGTGATTCCCTGAGCTGTTGGCGACTTATGAGTTTTCGGATTTATGTTCCTCAACATAACTAGAGCACATTTTGACTTCCTGAAGCAAATGTTCATGAGCGCAACAATAATATCATGTATGAATCAAGCAACCATCAACAGAGAACCAGGCAGTAATCACAAGGATGATCCTTACTTTCGCCAAATATTTCAACACATGCTACGACCTCGTTAGCCTTCCTTATGAAGTGTTGTCATTTTTTTTTAACAATGGTACCTCCTAAAACAGCATATTTTAGGCGAGTTTAAGGATTAATGTTGGTTTTATATAAACAAAAATCGTGAAACTGTCATATTTGGAACTGACTTACAGGAAAATTATTTCTGGTCGAATAACATCCTGAAATTTGCCCCTCAACAAGAGCACATAGCAATTATACAAAGAAATCTGCCCCCTCCCATCAAGTACACCAATAAAGGGTAACCTTGCCATTTTTGTTCGAAATTAGACGAGAACGAATGTATGTATTCAAGAAATTTAAGGTAATCACTGACTAATCCTGTTTTTATCTGATCTTCTCGAGATCGACTAAATATGACTACATGTTCATTAATCCAAGCAAAACTTTGAAAAAATAGGTTATATCTAAACAATATAGCTTCTATCTAGCACCTGGAGCACTGTTAGCGGGGTCTCCCGTCATTATTCAATATTACGTAACTGATTAAAACAGTGATGACTAGAGCCGCTTGACTTGGAGCTGAGCAGGGGCTTGAAGAACGCTGCTCCTTCCAGTCAAAGTACCATTATTTCTGATAATTGTGGCCTTCTCAGGAGAAAGTGAACGATCTGAACCCCCCGAGTCCTGGAATAATTAAATTCACGAGGCATAACTTTAAAGCATGCCCCCATAACATTAAAACAACCGCAAGTAATCAGCAGCCAAATCACACAAAATAGCTATAAACTATCTAACGGCAAAGCCCCACCCCGCATTCTACTAATATTCTCCGCGTTCGCGCCGTTTTTGTTTCTATTTAACGGTCACATAGTTCATCACTTTCCATAGGTGACTTGATAAGTCTAATACATCATAGCTCTTCAATATTTGTGTCTAATACCGCTGAAACCGGTGTAGGGATCGTATGGTCATGTCATTCAAGATGTCTACATCAACACATACAATAAAAGCGTGACTGAGATACAAATCATAACAGAGATAATATTTTGTTCTTGTGATATTTTTAGATATGCAGTCAGAATATTGGCCTATGGGATTAGATGACTTCTTGTCA
Organism: Hanleya hanleyi; assembly: GCA_036873755.1. NCBI lineage: Eukaryota > Metazoa > Mollusca > Polyplacophora > Lepidopleurida > Hanleyidae > Hanleya > Hanleya hanleyi. The sequence goes on along the minus strand of JAVTVY010040698.1, from coordinate 173,267 downwards.
GTACGTCGCTATCTTCTTCCACCACCGTTATACGCTTATTTCTGATCATGAGTACAAATTAGTTTTACTGAGATTTGTTTCATCACGGTTGATCATCGTGGGCCTGTAACACTCCAATCAAAACAATATCATCGGAGAATCGACTTTTTTCATGTTTGTTTAATTCAATGCATCACTTCTATCAACCGAGCAATGCTACATCATAGCTTATCGTTTTCCCCATCTTATTGAATAGTCCTCAGCGTAAGTAGTAATGATAATTATATAGCTCTGCGTACATTTTTTCAAAACGGAGATATTTCACATCATAGCATTTTTCAAAATCATACTGTTTCACACTATATTACTATTATCATCTCGAGCCATGAAAGAAATTCAGACAACAAAAATCCTTTCCCTAAGATCTTTCATGGACGCCATTTTGAATTTATTCATGATGGTTTGCTTCTAGAAGTATTTAATTATGCCCAAATTTCAGCTCAATACGATGAGGCCTCGAATTGGTTTCCGATCTTGACACTTCAAAAAGTGTACTAGATACGGTCTGAAAATGTTCAGATAGTATTAGTAGAAATAGGAGCAATGTTCTGCCATCCTAAACCTAAATTATTGCTGTATGCACATTGTTTACAGACAGACATATTTTATCTTGTACATTGGTGTAAACTTTGAAAACTGAACCTAAACATTCTTAAATGCCATGTTATATCTTTCACGACGAAGAAAACCCCTCTACTTTATTGTTATAAAATATTGGATAGTGATTTGGAAAGAGTATATCAAGTTAATAACTTAGGTGTAATTTTAACTACCGACCTTTCTTTTAAACCCCATGTCGAGGAACATATGTGCTAAGGCTTTTAAGATGTTAGGTTTTATTAAAAGAAGCTGTAAGAGTTTTACCAATCCAGATTCATTCAAATCCCTTTATATTTCATTGGTTAGAAGCAAATTAGAGTATTGCTCTGTGGTTTGGTCACCACATACAAAAGAACTTTCGATGGAAGTTGAACGTGTTCAGAAATGTTTTCTTAGATTTTTGTGTTTTAAAACTGGTACGAATTACTTTGACTTGGGATATACAGGTGTTTGTAAATCTTTTTCGCTTTTAAGTTTGGAAAATAGACGGAAGTATTTAGATCTTTCTTTTCTACACTCTGTTTTAAATAGCCGTTTTGAAACCTCTTATGTTTTATCTCAGGTCAACTTTTATGCACCGTCACGTGTTTTACGACAGAGATGTTTGTTTGTACCTCCTAAATGTAGAATTAATCTTAGAAAGAATGTATTTTTATCACGAACTTTAACTTACTTCAATGATATTTCTCTTAACGCCAACGTAGACATATTTACATCAAAGTTTAAATTTAAGGAACAGATTTTAAATGCTTTACAATGTTCATAAAGTTGTTTAAACGTATGGTTTTCTTATCTATAAAAATTGCATATATGTATTTACCACGTGTTCATTTTAATAACGTTAGTCTTAAGGCAAACGTTGACATATTGTTTTATAGAAATGTGCTTGTAAGAAGCAGATTTAGATGTTATACCATGTTCATAATTTGTTCAAACACACGCGTTTCTTGTCTATGTATATACTAGCATACTATTATATTATTAAGCATTATGCCTTTAATCTCAGTGTCATTGTTTATGTTAAATGTTGTATATAGTGTTTACCTGGTCTATTACTGGGTTGACCGTGTATCGATTAAATAAATAAATGAAATAAAGTTCCTTATCATAAAATAAGCACCATTATGAAGTTGGTTGAAGTAGAATGAATGGGATGATACTATCAAAGGGTTACCGGTGGTTGGACATTCGCTCATCAACATAGATGGTGTTACCGTGATACTCGATTCGACCACAGCAACACATAATTTTTGACAAATGTTATAATGGCAATAAGCCAGGATAAAAAATCCCCAAGAACGCGGGCTGGGTTGTGAGTGAGACGGATGGGCAGGGGGGGTCAATAATAGATGGAATTGTACGGTCACCTCTTGTTGATGATGGACATGAAACCAAACGTCGGGAGTTTTCGAAATAACGTTATGTAAATTTCACACTATTCAGGCAAACTTCTGAAATATTTATCACTTCAAAATGTGCAAATGAAGCATCATTGAGTAGAAAAATGTCTGTTTAGATGCTTCCGTCATCATTGCCACATCTATACAGGCACACTTAATGACGTTTATATTCGTGGCAGCCATCTTGGATTTTCCGTATCAAGAGCTGAGAACAAATATAGCAACAAGGATTTATTTATTGTCCTGCAATATAGAAACAATAATATGACTGTTGCCCACATTTAACAAGCAACGTAAACCGGGTTACACAGGCTGGCGGACTAGTTATAATCAAAGCATGACCGGGTTACAGAGGCTGGCGGACTAGTTATAATCAAAGCATGACCGGGTTACAGAGGCTGGCGGACTAGTTATAATCAAAGCATGACCGGGTTACAGAGGCTGGCGGACTAGTTATAATCAAAGCATGACCGGGTTACAGAGGCTGGCGGACTAGTTATAATCAAAGCATGACCGGGTAACAGAGGCTGGCGGACTAGTTATAATCAAAGCATGACCGGGTAACAGAGGCTGGCGGACTAGTTATAATCAAAGCATGACCGGGTTACAGAGGCTGGCGGACTAGTTATAATCAAAGCATGACTAGGATACATTATACGACTTGAAAATTGATTTGGATAAGAGGAAAATTGTCAATAATAAGGATTTCGCGTAAAGAACATCATGATGTCTTTCTGTCATTAAAAACCGTTGACCACTCCTCTCTCGCAGGAAATCATCTTGCGTTTTTTTTCTGGGTTAATTTATTCATTTTGAAATTGGTCCAAATTTTCGGACGAAAGAGATGTTTATTGGATTAATGACGTAAAAATTCGTTTATGAATCACAGCTGTTTACTCAATATTGGAGCTGATGCCTATACACATCTTTGACCAGGCATAATCATTTTATCTCTTAGATAATAGTGTGTGAGTCATTTGAAATTATGGACCGCTTCTATTCGAAATTTCGAAGTGTTTTCATTTAATGACATCTGCAGTCAGTGTTTCATGTAGTCACAAAACACGAAAATTACACGGGCTATTTTTATTTCAGTAAGAGAAAAAAATCGACGTTTAGATTGCATATTGAGAGTAGTCACCCATCAATAACACAAGAGTGCAGAATCGAAAGGGATAAATTAAACCATATCGCGAGATTAGACAAAAAGAAATATTACGAAGGCAAATTAAACCTGGATAATAATAATGATAATAATAATTAAAGGGTGCCTGAAAAGTCTCGAATGAACTGATGAAACGTAGATTAATCTAAATTACCTAATAAATGGAGAGTGAATGATAGAGATTACCGATCCAATACAGATTGCCGATGGCGTGAATAATTACTTCAGCGTAGTTGCTTCCTTCCCATCTGGGATTTAAAATTCCCAACCCAACTAAAAACTTAGGAAAAGTTGTATCTAGTCATTATCACAAACTAGTTCGACTAGTATATGCCTCTCCCATCGAAATTAACTGGATCACATCGGAGTTAGAAAATGGTGCAGTTGGTCTACGCACATATCTCATAAAACCAATTCTTCATTTCATATGCTAGTCATTGTGCCATATAGATATGTCTTTCAGACAAGGAGAGATACCTGACAGTATGGAAACTGCACTAGTAATACCTATTAACTGCACTAGTTAATTTGCAAATCTAGCGATAACACTTTCTAGATAACTCTCGTCACAGCTCTGTACGTCGCTGTTTTGGTAAAGTAGTAGAGAAATTAGTAGCAAAGAAAACGTATACCTTCTTGACTGAACAGAACATGAATTAGTTTAGCCATTCAACTGCCATAGCGGTATAACATGAAAGAGATAATAGCTGTTACGTTCATGGATTTATCGAAAACTGCGGTTAACCATGATATACTTTTGCGGAAAGTAGAATATTATGATATGCTGTTTTAGAATTTAAAAACTCTATTCGACTATAAGTTATCAATACGTTCGACATTTGCATATTATAAATTACAATTTTTTTATGTTAACCTGATAAAGGCCCCGAAAAAGGGTCGAAAGCTCGCGTTTATCAAACTTTAATTAACCCTACCTGGCCTGGGGGAGGGGGCGGGGCAAAATGGTCCCCCTACCACACTTTCTGCGCTATCTCCTGAACGACAAAAAATGAAAAGCTGAAACTCCTTGACTTTATAGTTATCATATTGGGGTCATTTTGAGCCTATTTGCATAACCCCCCGAGCAGAGGATCATAGGTAAGTTCAAGATGGCGGGCACGTGGGGTACCAGAAAAGTGATGTTTTTGTCATATTTCTTCCAAATTTCTGCTTTTCCGCGATGAAAAGTTGGCAAAAACTATTTTCTTTCCCATCGCATTAACATTTACTAATTTAGCATGCAGTTTTTGCGGAGAAATTGCTTAAATAAAAAATTCGGAAAATTCGACCGAAAAATCGACTAAAAAATGCTGTTTTTGAAATGACGTCACTGTGACATCATCAAAGCGGCCATCTTGGATTGTTTTACATTTTCTGATAGAGCTGAACCCAAGGGTATAGTGTGGTAAGTTTCAGACTCCTAGCTCAAGCGTTAAGAATAATAATTAGTGGGGGGAGGGGGGGCATTTCGCCCCCCCCCCCCCGCAGGCCAGGACAGGTCCAAAAAAGCCCAGGCCAAATTGGGCTAAGCACTCACACCAATTCAATTCAATTGTATTATACGTTGCATCCACGATGGACGCTGTACATACACGAGGACAAACATTATAATGCATAATTCCCTAATAAACATAATTAAACGCAACATTAAAACGGTGGTGGAATACGATGCCGGCGTACTAACAAAAAGTCTTTTGACCTCACAAACAAATATACTGACTACATATTTCTAAAACATCACAAGAACCAAAAGGGATCATTGTATTGCGAGGATGAGTATCTCAGCCACGCTGTGCTTGTAGCAGTTCATGTGAACATATTGAATTAGCATGACCACACGGCCCCTAGCACCGTCTTGAGCGGTCTTAGATACCAATATTTCAGAGCCATCATGTAATAGACCTATGAAGTCATCTGTTGGAAAATGATGAACTATGTGACCGCCAGATAGACGGCCCAAGCGAGGGAGTATTTATTGAATGCAAGTTCGTATTCAGAACAAATATCTGTGAGGTCCGATGCCGACCAAGCGCTTCATTCTCCACCATGTTTACAAGTCACAGACCTACAATTGCAATAATTTGTACACAGGGCAAGCCTTGGGGACGAAACGTTCACCAGCAGAATTTCACCGTATACAGGCAACAATTTAGATAGGCATTATAACTTAGACAATTGTGGTTATATTGCATGTATAGTTATGGCACCATGGCCTATAGACTAGAGACGTACAGCTTTCTCAGGTTTCGGGGGGCCCTCGGTGGCCGAGTGGTCTAAGGCGCTTCGCTGGTGACCGCTAGCCTCACACCGCTGAACCGGCACGGGTTCGAGCCCTGCTGATCCATGTGTGAAAGTTTGTCAGTTACTTGCCGAAGGGCGATGGTTCTCTCCGGGTACTCCGGCTTCCTCCACCAACCAAACTGACTGTCACCATATGAGTGAAACAAACTTGAGTGTGACATTAATCCAAATTTCCTCCTCCTCCCTCAGGTTTCGGTGAAAGTATGTTTAACCGATTGAATCCAAGCCCCCGATGTTGAGATACAACACAAATTCTCCAGTAAGATCCATAATGAGGTATATCAGGTGGAAATCTATTTGAGTGGCTTTCAAATTCAATGCAATATTTTTTTGTGAAAGCAAAAAATAAATATATTGGTACAGAAGGTAATGCTACGCTACCAAGGATATGTTGAGAAACCGATATAATTTCAGATGGAAAATAGAGAATACTACCGAATATAGAATAATGCATTTAGTGCCAACATTACTTCGGTGTATAAGTCGAGCCAATCGTTTCTGTATCAATCAGCAGGCCACTGACAGTTGTCTGTTGACGGCCACAAGGCCAAGTCGTAGTAGTCAAGACTTTATGATCGTAGTTGTTATGAGGGTATGGATGGTAGTAATATCAAGAGACATTATGTTATATTTCTAACAAGCCATGTGGTACTTAGTGGCCCTAGGCAATGAAGCCCAATCCATTGCATATAAGGTTCTTACTCTTTCTGATGAACTAAGATGGATAGTTATATAGTTTGCTTTAGGTCAATATCTCCAAATCATCGCAGTCGGAAGGTGGTTTAGATAATGGATCCCACTAATTTAAATCCATTAAAGTCAGGAAAAGAAACCGACTGGTTGAAAACTTCCCATCAATCATTTGGTTATATCGCAAACGTATCCGTAATTGCATGTTTACTAATCATGTACCATGTGTGTTTATGAACTTTACTGGTACGGCTAGTTCCCATAGGAAGAAATTGGTCGCAAACAAGAAATCGGCATTTGTAGTCGGTCGGTGTCTGGTGCATATCTGTGTTTATGAACTTTACTGGTACGGCTAGTTCCGATAGGAAGAAATTGGTCGCAAACAAGAAATCGGCATTTGTAGTCGGTCGGTGTCTGGTGCATATCTGTGTTTGTGTTTATTTTATAAATAGACCACTTATAATGATTTATACACAAGCTTTCAGGTAAAGCTGTCTCTCAATGTTATTTTTGGTCTAGTGCTAGGCTCACGCCGTCAGTCTTCAGCCTTCACTATGAGATATCCTCTAAGAGAAGCAATCTCGCAGACTGGGTAGTTGACGTAATGATGATTTATCTCTCGATATGCTCTACTCGTCTGCAGAAAGCGAACACGAAAACGTAACCGGCATAGAATCTATAACATCGTACTAACGAATTTTGAAAATATCCCGTGCTTGTACACGAACTGTCTGACCTTGGCCATGTTAACCTATACACCTTTTAGTGGTGCTCATATGAACAGACACAATGAAAGGGTGACTGAGATACATCGTTCTCTAGATGACGACTTTCCAACGATTATTATGGATTAAGAATACTGATCAGCGATACGGATTTGATATTTTTGGAACATCATGATGTCTTGCCGGCATCATTGAAAACTGTTGACCGCTGCTCTCTTGCAGGAAACTAGCCTATGTTTATGTATACTATGATTGTCTTTTGAATTTGGGGCTAATACTGTTATATGGAATATGAGATAGGTCTTTGGATTATGAATGCGGATATTCTTTCATGGACGACGGCTGAATTATGAATGACGGACCAGGCGCTTGTACTATACACATATTAGGAGTGGATGGAAGGATGGGGTGGAAGTTATTTCACTATCGGTTATTACAGTCGATTATTAATACCGTTAATAATCACTCAAACAGTCAAAAAAGTAGTTATGCTTAACCCTACCTGGCCTGGGGGCACTTTTCGTCCTCCCCTCTCTCCCCCCCTGTTGGTTTTTTGCTCGTAACTCCGGAACGACAAAACATTGAGAGCTTTTTAGATTATCATATTGGGGTCATTTTGAGTCTATTTGCATGACCCCCCGAGCAGAGGATCATGGGTAAATTCAATGGCGGCCATGTGGGCGTACCAGAAAAGTGATGCTTTCGCCATATTTCTTCAAAACTTACGCAAAAATTCAGCCTGTTGATTCAACGCGATTCAATGCATTTTACTGAAACATATGTCTTAGCATCACCAAAAAACACCCCCTGATTTGTTCCCCATCCCTCCCTCCCTTCCCCCATTAACCCTACCAGGCCTGGGGGAGGGGGGACCAAAATGCCCCGCTACCAATCTTTCTGCGATACCTCCGGAACGCCAAAGAATGGAGAGCTGAAACTTCGTGACGTTATAGATTATCATATTGGAGTCATTTTGAGCCTATCTGCATAACCTCACGAGCAGAAGATCATGGGTAAATTCAACATGGCGCCCATGTGGGGTACCAGAAAAAAGTGATGTTTTCGTCATATTTCTTCAATTTTTTTGCTTTTCTGTATGGAAAAGTGGGTGAAACTTATTTTATTTCATATCAGATTATTATTTACTAATTTATCCTGCAGTTTTTGTGAAGAAAAAACAAAAATAAAAAATTCGAAGATTTTGACCGAAAAATCGTCCAAAAATGGTCTTTTTGAAAATGACGTCACAGTGACGTCATCGTGGCGGCCATCTTGGATTTTTTTTATACATTTTCTTGTAGAGCTTGAGCCAAAGATATAGCGTGGTAAGTTTCAGCCCTCTAGCATTAGCGATAGCGAAAATATATAGGGGGCACTTTCCGCCCCCCCCAGGCTGCGGTACATCCCAAATCGCCCAGGCCAGATAGGGTTAACCTGAAGATATATGAATTATTTTTGACAAAAAAAATTGATAAAGTTCCTGAGAGACATGTAGTTCCAGAGAAAAAAGAGAAACCGGGGAACCATTCAATTACTGGGCAAACCCTGTATACTCATCTACTTAACCGTTTATCTTCATGTTTCTCTACGTATATTTTGAGGTACTAAAGTCTGCCCATTTTAATTAGTCGTCTACTTTGGAGCTAGTCAATATTCCGCAGTTAACTCTGCGTAATTTTTCGTTTTTTCATCGTGTAGAACAAACAGAACTCTACAAAATGACTACAATTTCTCCGTGATATCGATAATATATCACGCTTGAAATAACAATTGCATTCTCTCCATATAAAACTCCAGTACAGTTGTTTATGTACAGGGTCTCAATTACATCGGGAGACGTCATAATATATTCATATTCACTGGTCACAAAGGGCATTGATGCCGTTTTAAGTAATAGCAGGCGGTCGTGGGAGTGTAGGTTATATCCCATGTCCAGTGAAATTGCCGAATAACAAGCCGCACACACCTCTATGGCCTTACACGGCATTGTTGACCTTTGTACTAGACAACACGAATACATTATGACGTCTCTCTACGTAACTGAATCCCGGTACTTGAAACAACTGCACTGGAGTTTTATACATGTATGTAGAGAATTACAAAGTTGTTCCAAGCGTGATATATTATCGATATCACGGAGAAATGGTAGTCATTTTGTAGAGTTCTGTTTGTTCTACACGATGCAGGAAAGAAAAATTATGCAGAGTTAACTGCTGATTATTGGCGACTAATTAACATGGACAGACTATAGGAGTTTGTGCTATGTGTTCGTAAACAATGACATAGTTGATAACACACGATTGTGGTGGAAACGTAAGGCGGCGTTATTCTGACCACATTCAGAGATTTCACAGAGATCGTCACTAATTCTGTTTTCCAGCCAAGTGATCACTCTTCACGTGATAATCACGTGATAACATCTTATCCACCTCTGATTCTTAATGCCACTTTTCATTTGCTACATTGTACATGGTTTTCTCCTACATGTACATGGTTTTCTCAACATAAAAGGACTGAGACATGGGGGCCTCTATATATTCACTGAAGTCAACTCCTCAGCACACATATATTATATAAAGTGAGGCTGTCGGGTTAATTCTATTGGGACGCACGTTCCCTCAATTGACTGTCAGGTTGGAGCGTAAGATATATTATTTCTACGGCAGACCCTGGCGAAACTTGACGTTGTGTGGAAACCATTAGATTGTGAGATGAGTGGGTTTCTATTCCTTCGTTTATCCAATTTATTCTATTGAATTAACAGTTGGTGTCAAATCATCGCGAATCTCACCACGTGTCCAACTCATCACGTGATATTTGGCGTTAGTTTCATTACGTTAACGATATCTAGCGATCAACCTGTGCAGCTCGCTCGTCCCTGTGGGAGATGTAAATACGCTTTGGCAAGGAGTAATAGGCAATAGCTCATTTCAAATTAAAAACCCTGATGGCTGTTTTGCTCTTATAAATCACGGGCCTGCTCTGTGTACTCCAATATAGCCCTTGTTGGAGTACGATCTTTGACATCTCACTTTATGTAGCGGGAAATTGGGAATGGAATAGTGACCAGTATGTTTATGAAATAACATAATAAGACGATATTTTTCTATGAATGATATATTTGCAGACTGACTGAAGGTTAATTACCTAGTTATCTCAACCAAATTAACCAGTCCATAGCGCTATTATTACGGTTATTACAACAGCGCTAACTTTCAACATTAGTATATTACTTTTAGAATGACAGAGGATTTTGAATGTTCATTCCATCGCAATAAAATATTCTGCTCTTGTCCATTACAGTGAACTTCTTCGTGAAATTCAGAAGCGAAACGGTCGCATTGATAGGAACATTGGAAGGTACCTTTGCTTCACGACATTGTGGTAAGTAAAACACAACAACCATGCAATTAAATGCTTCCTTTATGGGCGTGTGAGTCTGCATGTTACACGAAATGTGGACAGAGACCGTGTTTATCGTATCGAGACTAGAATTGGTGTGGTGTTATATAGCGATCTGGACAGAAAAGTGTGGTATTGTAGATTCCATTCCCTTATCTGGCCTACTCGAAAAATTGCAATTAACAACTGTTCAATCAGCACTTGTTGACTAGGATCACAGTTAACGTTAAAATAAGTACTTTCGTTTTAGAAATCAATTAAATTCATTGTCTGACTTATTGCACTGCATCTCGGCTCATCCTTGCCTTGAAAATGTGCAAAATAGGAAGGATTTTTTGTATATTTAACGTCGCTATCAACACTATTTCAGTTATATCACAACGTTTGGTCCTATTCCTTTTCACACCCGAGAAACACAAGGTTAGGGTCCTATTCCTTTTCGTAATTCAATTTCGTAGTATAGTTAGGCCATGGCACATTGGTTTCGGCAAGGCGGTATATACACTGTAATGTGCAGTGATAAATTGTTTCTGCACTCGGGATAAACAGTATTGGTTGCAATTGTTTTAAACTTCAAAAGATTGCCCCTTTTGCCATTTTCCATGATCTATTGAGGTAGCTATGTTAATTGGTTAGCAAACGACGGAAAATTATTATACGACTGGTAATTTTGGTGTGGAAAGCCGAACAACCGTTTTTTGGTCTGTGGTACTGCATGCAACACAAACATTCGCAATATTGCGATAATTATATTAGTGGGATTTCAACGATAGCCGTTGACTTTTGGACACAGCGTGGAATGTTCATTTCGAGGCAGCAAAGACTTTGTGCTCCGTTCCCGTTCCACACGGCAATGTATATCAACAGACAACAGAATGCTATAAATGCATCAATTATTAAACGACACTATACTGTGTCATCTGATTGCGGCTCGACACACAACAATAATACCGCCATATACAGTGCGGTTACAACTCCAAAACGGGGAACGTTCCCAAATTGGGAAATATATTTCCTGAACAGGAAAACTTTCCAAAACAGGGAACATTCCCAAATTGGGAAACATATTTCCTGAGCAGGAAATCTTTGGCAAATGTGGTTGTTCATTCATAAATTGCAAACAACACAAATATTATACTCAAATGTTCTCTAAATACGCAAGTTTAGTACTGCTTCATAATACAGAATAATTAGGTTTTTTGTCATTATGGTTTCAATTGTTCAAATAATGCTATTATGAAATTTGGATGGATGGATGAATGGATCGATGGATGGATGGATGGATGAATGGATCGATGGATGGATGGATGGATCAATGGATGGATGGATGGATCGATGGATGGATGGATAGATGGATCGATGGATGGATGGATCGATGGATGGATCGATGTACTGGACATTCCATCGCATATCATTGGGCAATGGTAGTGGGAAACCGCCGTGCATCCCGTCTCACCAAACCCATCCTACACATGATCCCTCTTATCAGTGCCACCCACACTGTGGATGGATGGATGGATGGATGGATGTACTTGGGCACTCCATCGCACCGCGAGGGGCACAGGTCGTGCGAACACGCCGTGCATCCCGTCTCACCAGCCCATCCTACACATGATCCCTCTTGTCAGTGTCACCCACACTGTGGATGGATGGATGGGTGGATGTACTTGGGCACTCCATCGCACCGCGATGGGCACAGGTCGTGCGAACACGCCGTGCATCCCGTCTCACCAAACCCATCCTACACATGATCCCTCTTGTCAGTGTCACCCACACTGTGGATGGATGGATGGATGGATGTACTTGGGCACTCCATCGCACCGCGATGGGCACAGGTCGTGCGAACATGCCGTGCATTCCGTCTCACCAAACCCATCCTACACATGATCCCTCTTATCAGTGTCACCCACACTGTGTAATCAGCACTTTCTTATTAAACAGCATGTCCTCTTCATACTCATCAGCACAACCCTATACCCTTCTTTTCCCATAATTGAACAAGTATCACCTGACATACACGTGGTTTCTACGTGGTTCACAGTGTCCATATCAATCGTATATATCGTACTCTACTGATCATGACATGGTTATTCATATTACTCGGATTGACCATCGACCATACGCGAACATTTATATATGGCACAAGTTGTTCTGGAAAAAGATATGTATTCTCCTGGGACTGATGGATGCTACAGCGCTCCTCTGTTCTGATGATAATTACATTTGGTGTTTCGATTTAACTGTATCATGCACGCTAACAATGCATCTCTAATAAATGAGAATTAACAACTCACATTTCTTAAATCTACAATTCACGTGTATTCAGGGATTATATAGCATGGCAAATATTTTAAGGCTAGCGTGACCAAGTCATCATTATGTATCATTTTACAGGAAATTGCAATTAAATTGATGTTCCATAGGATTATCATAGCATTCCATTTCATGCTTTTGTGAATTCATATTAATTATTAAATTGATTTGATTAGCTGAATTAATTTTCCTGATGGGAAATCATTATTTGAAGTTTTTTCAGGGAGATGTTAATTTTTTGCCGCCATCGCTGCCATGGAGGCGGTATGTTCCAACCAATCCGTCTCTTTCTCTTACTCTGGGCTTAGAGACCTGAATTTTTCCACGGTCTCTCAGCGTCGTCATTTTGGATTCAACAGAATGGAAAGTTAAATATCCAGTTATCTATGTTCCACCTGTTCCACCAGTACCTGTTCCAAAGAACAAAGAACAACAATAAAGGAACGCTGACAACCAGACTTTCTGGCAATCAAGGTAATTTTGCTTGATGAACATGATTGGTTATGCTGGCATCCTACTGTCCAGTTTATTAGATTTGCGATTTACATTGTAGCATTGTTCCAGAAAACTATTGGGATTTTTTAAGAATATTGCCAATGTTTACTGTATATATGAAAATATATTAAAGTGGGCTATATGAAATCACAGCTTATACCCGGTGACCCAATAATTATATCCGTAATTTATAAGGGGTTTCTACAACACAAGTGACCTAATTATCATCTACGGCGCTTCGCTGGTGATCGCTAGCCTCACACCGCTGAACCGGAATGGGTTCGAGCCCAGTTGGTTCATGTGTGGAAGTTTGTCAGTTACTTGCCGACGGGCGATGGTTCTCTCCGGCTCCTCCACCAACCAAACTGACTGTCACCATATGAGTAAAACAAACTTGAATGTGACATTAAGCCTTATCCCCCCCCCCCCCTCATCATCGTTGTAAACATTGGAAGTCTACATGTAATAATGAAACTGTATCCGGTGCTGTAGACAAAGACGATCAGCTGCCTGGGGGACAGGACTGCTAAATACATTCACAATGTTGGAGAAACAGCGTACTGATCCTGTTACTGATATACAGCGTACTGATCCTGTTACTGATATACAGCGGACTGATCCTGTTACTGATATACAGCGGACTGATCCTATTACTGATATACAGCGTACTGATCCTGTTATTGATATACAGCGGACTGATCCTGTTACTGATATACAGCGGACTGATCCTGTTACTGATATACAGCGTACTGATCCTGTTACTGATATACAGCGGACTGATCCTGTTACTGATATACAGCGTACTGATCCTGTTACTGATATACAGCGTACTGATCCTGTTACTGATATACAGCGGACTGATCCTGTGACTGATATACAGCGGACTGATCCTGTTACTGATATACAGCGGACTGATCCTGTTACTGATATGTGCTGCTGTCAGGAATATGTAAATTCTGATTCCGCATAGAAATATAAGATCAAGTATATCGAACAGACCAAAAGACAAACAAACAGACAGAGAGAACATTAGTCTAATAGTATAGTATTTCGCGGGGAGCTGATTAATAATAATACGATTAAATATTATTCTCTAAACACCCATATAAGAGTAAGCTTGTAGTCCTTGGTATGTATGGCATGAAGACCTATAGGAAACTAGTTCCATGAATAAAAGAGCATCTCCAAATGCTCTTGGTTAACCAACACTAGAGACCAATAACTATTCAGTTAGCACTTGATCTATTCCAGATTCGGATTTTCAGTGACTGTCAGCTTTGTTGAGGCGGAAAACAAATTCTGGGGTCGTATATATATTGGACGAACTGAGAGGTGGATTATTACCGGGGGTCATCGTTTAAGCATCTCCTCAATGTCATGGCCCTGACGGTTTCCCACCATCTCCTCAGACAGGATGACACGATCTGTCGGAATAAAACACGGATTCATCACAATGAAAGACCATGTTCTGCATAGATTCTCATACGGTACCATCGATCCATACACGGGACAGACTCCTATATCGACAGTACGTGCTCAAGGTGATTTCATCCGCTGTTTGCAGTGTTGAAGCGTTTGCCATTTCCAGGGCGTGCTTACCCCTAGACCGTAGATAATCGAGAGGAGACATTATAGCCGGATATCTAGGTAGGTGAATGTTCCTTCTCAAATATCCATCAATTTATCCTCTTTGTTGCTAACAGGTGTTTCACACCTCACACTTATGCGTATTCAATTGTCATAGCACTACTATTTAATAGTTCAACTTAATCTCTACATTTGCAGGGGAAATATAGCCGGAATGACAGCTAACATATTTATAGCAGCATGGGTTTGAGAATACGAGACAACAAATTCATTTCCATTGATCATTGCTCTCACTGTTCCAGATTGAATGGATTCATTGAAATGTAGTATTAAATTATATTCTGTTTATAGCAATTTGATTAGCAGAGCAGAATTCCGGAGAAGGATATATTGATATACGATCCGGAGAAGGATCGATATATTGATATACGATCCGGAGAAGGATCGATATATTGATATACGATTCGGAGAAGGATCGATATATTGATATACGATCCGGAGAAGGATCAATATATTGGACTGTGCATTATTACCTTACACAGGTGTTCACTTAATATCCTGGCTTAAATATTAAACGATTTATACATCAAACATACAAGCAGTCATATTGTACATATGGTATGCATTCATATGCCAGACAAGAGTATCGGCTACAAACGATTGGATTGATTTGCATTTCTACAGGATTTCATTCACTAATTTCAAGTATATAATAGCATGTCTCATAATGACTCATAATGTTCCGGTTTCAAAAAGATCCATATCCAGATCTTGAATTTCTTCTTTAGAAAATAGAAGTAACATCTGGTCTCGCAATGCAGCAGCCTATCCTGCACAACGAACAATAGCCATATTTACAGCCTATCCTGCACAACGAACAATAGCCATATTTACAGCCTATCCTGCACAACGAACAATAGCCATATTTACAGCCTATCCTGCACAACGAACAATAGCCATATTTACAGCCTATCCTGCACAACGAACAATAGCCATATTTACAGCCTATCCTGCACAACGAACAATAGCCATATTTACAGCCTATCCTGCACAACGAACAATAGCCATATTTACAGCCTATCCTGCACAACGAACAATAGCCATATTTACAGCCTATCCTGCACAACGAACAATAGCCATATTTACAGCCTATCCTGCACAACGAACAATAGCCATATTTACCGTAAATATTCTAATTGCCAACAATTATGCGGAGGAATAACGTGAATTTTACAATATTTTGCACTCATTCACCGATTTTCAACTAACAACACCCCATCTGAATACCAACGACTCGCATAGCTATCCTGCCCCATAGTTCGATACAATCGAGGTTAGGAACATTGCCCGATACAATCGAGGGTAGAAACATTGCTCGATACAATCGGGGTTAGGAACATTGCCCGATACAATCGGGGTTAGGAACATTGCCCGATACAATCGAGGTTAGGAACATTGCCCGATACAATCGGGGTTAGAAACATTGCCCGATACAATCGAGGTTAGGAACACTGCCCGATACAATCGAGGTTAGAAACATTGCCCGATACAATCGAGGTTAGGAACATTGCCCCATACAATCGGGGTTAGGAACATTGCCTGATACAATCGGGGTTAGGAACATTGCCCGATACAATCGGGGTTAGGAACATCGCTCGATACAATCGGGGTTAGGAACATTGCCCGATACAATCGGGGCTAGGAACATTGCCCGATACAATCGGGGTCAGGAACATTGCCCGATACAATCGAGGTTAGGAACATTGCCCGATACAATCGAGGTTAGGAACACCCATACAATCGGGGTTAGGAACATTGCCCGATACAATGGAGGTTAGGAGCATTGTCCGATACAATGGAGGTTAGGAACATTGCCCGATACAATCGGGGTTGTCCGATACAATCGAGGTTAGGAACATTGCCCGATACAATCGGGGTTAGGAACATTGCCCGATACAATGGAGGTTAGGAGCATTGTCCGATACAATGGAGGTTAGGAACATTGCCCGATACAATCGGGGTTAGGAACATTGCCCGATACAATGGAGGTTAGGAACATTGCCCGATACAATCGGGGTTAGGAACATTGCCCGATACAATGGAGGTTAGGAACATTGCCCGATACAATCGGGGTTAGGAACATTGCCCGATACAATGGAGGAACATTGCCCGATAGGAACATTGCCCGATGGAGGTGGAGGTTAGGAACATTGCCCGATACAATCGGGGTTAGGAACATTGCCCGATACGGGGTTAGGAACATTGCCCGATACAATCGGGGTTAGGAACATTGCCCGATACAATCGGGGTTAGGAACATTGCCCGATACACTGGAGGTTAGGAACATTGCCCGATACAATCGGTTAGGAACATTTAGGAACATTGCCCGATACAATGGAGGTTAGGAACATTGCCCGATACAATCGGGGTTAGGAACATTGCCCGATACGGGGTTAGGAACATTGCCCGATACAATCGGGGTTATTGCCCGATACAACATTGCCCGATACAACACATTGCCCGATACAATCGAGGTTAGGAACATTGATACAATCGGGGTTGCCCGATACAATGCCCGGAGGTTAGGAACATTGCCCGATACAATCGGGGTTAGGAACATTGCCCGATACAATGGAGGTTAGGAACATTGCCCGATACAATCGGGGTTAGGAACATTGCCCGATACAATCGGGGTTAGGAACATTGCCCGATACAATGGAGGTTAGGAACATTGCCCGATACAATCGGGGTTAGGAACATTGCCCGATACAATGGAGGTTAGGAACATTGCCCGATACAATCGGGGTTAGGAACATTGCCCGATACAATGGAGGTTTGGAACATTGCCGATACAATGGGGTTAGGAACATTGCCCGATTGGGGTTAGGAACATTGCCCGATACAATGGAGGTTAGGAACATTGCCCGATACAATCGGGGTTAGGAACATTGCCCGATACAATGGAGGTTAGGAACATTGCCCGATACAATCGGGGTTAGGAACATTGCCCGATACAATCGGGGTTAGGAACATTGCCCGACAGATTGAATCGGTGCATTAGTTCGTTTTACCTCGAGTCACATCTTCATATTGTTTTTAGAGATGCATGCTTCTATATTCATCATGAATCACACAGCTATATAGTACAGATGCACACTACTATATTTCGTCATGAATCACAACATTTTATGCGCGTTAATAAATGTGCATGCAAATATATTTTGCCGTGAAGTAGGAAACACACAGTGCGTTATGTGTATTTTAGATATGCTAGTATCTTGACAGAAATAGAAGAAAAAGACATTAAAAGGAAAGACAGTATGGTATTGAATATGTAACAGTTGCGTCCCATTCTCTTAAGTAGATAAATTGTTCTCCAAAGAAAAAGCTCCGTTATTTTTAGTACCTAAAGCTAACTGCTGACTGTTGTGTCTAAGAATATACAGGAGTGTTGCTACTCTCCATCAAAGTTTGGCTTTATGTTACGGTATACGCAGTCATGTATATACCTTTTGAGCAGTAATAACAACTGGTTGATGAGACTCATGTCTGTATCATTATTTCTTGAGACCCTGGAGGTTTTTCCATGAGTACGTTCAGGCTCACAGCCCATGCTTGGAGTTCGATCCAACGTTCCTCCGAATAAGTGCAATGATAAAATAAATTGATGAGACTGGAAACACCGTAGGCTAGTTTCTATTGTTGTAGTGAATATATTGTAGTAGATGGTGGACCAAACAAACCCTTCCCTTATGTCTAATTCCTGTTCCCATTTTTGCTGATTTGAATCGGGTTTTATTTCGACATTTTCCCGTAATAAATTATATACAAATTTCACACATTTTCTGTCTGATTAATCTTGCATTTATTTTCGATTTCTTGACGTTTATTTTTATGAACATTCCATTTTTTTTATCTGCGGTTTTCGATCGGTATATTATGAATAGCACAATGCAAGATGAAATGCGCGGTTTTTAGACCTGATTTATTTTGAAGGTCATTGAATGACAGGAAATTTATAATAATAATTATAATAAACTTTATTGATAATAAAAATAATAAAATTAAATAATTCGCCTAGTCTGCACGTAAAAGGTCACTGATACGACATATTCCACTTTCAGCCCATGTTCTTAGATTCACCCATTCTGCTTTGTGCGCCAGTTCGAACAAAATGCTCCAGGGCTAGATCATTTCTATTATTTCCATCTATACAGCGTGACTAACCTGTCATACCAGAAAGGGTTTGTGATTTCTTCCAATTACAAGCGTCTGGTCCGTCATTCATAATTCAGCCGTCGTCCATTAAAGAATAACCGCGTCCATAATGCAAAGACCTATTCCATATTCAATATAACAGTATTAGCACCAAATTCAAAAAGACAATCCTGGTATACATACACATAGGCTTGTTTCCTGAGAGAAGCGGTCAACAGTTTTCAATGATGCCGGCAAGACATCATGATGTTCCAAAAATATCAAATCAGTATCGCTGATCAGTATTCTTAATCCATAATATTCGTTGTAAAGTCGTCATCTAAAGAATGATGTATCTCAGTCACGCTTTGATTGTGACTGTTCATATGAGTACCATGAAGATCTTGAAGTACATGGGTTCATACGGCCCCTAGCCCCGGGTTAAGCGGAATTAGACACAAGATACGAAACGTAACGCCATAGATCTTGCACGCTACGCTCGTATCTTGCTATCAGCATGCGATATGTATCGCCAAATTTGAAAAACTTTGAGTGGAGGCGCTTGGTGGTGTAGCCCTGTTTTATAAGTTACTGCAACAATTTTTTTGTGACGTTGATTAAAATCGTCACATTTAACACAGAATCTAGCAAATGCTACTAGGCGCGATATGTATACGCCATATGCAGGTCTCACTGGAATATTAATGTCCAGAAAGGGATAGTTCACGATCTCGAAATTGTAATCGTCTCTTTTGTCATACAGTCGACAAGAGAGAAGGCCCGCTTTATTTTATAGAGATATATGTCTAAATATGATGTGCCTGTAGGGTTATCTGTAGTTTCCTTCAAATCCAGTGAAGGTGGATATATATCCTTCACTGCGTCATTTATATAGCGATTATCCACAGCGAGAAGATTGTCTATATAGCGTTTCGAATAAAGGAGAAGGAGAAGGAACGGGTTTTGAATAAGACCTGCTTTATACAACAGTAGACAGCTTCCATATGGTATGCCCAATGGGCTGGAGGATATTTTCAACTATTGTATTAAGAGCGCCGCTGCCTTGGGATATTCGTTTGACCTACTTTATTTTCAAATTGGAGGCAAATGTATGAATACGTATCATATTCAGGCCCCCGTTGCTCTTTTCGGAGATCAAAGTTTTTCGTTTAATTTTGTTTTCTTTATCATTCCAAATGAAGCTAAAAAGAATGTTTGAAGTCAATTTGTCATCGTAGTTTTTAGTAGTTGTTTTTGCTGCATAATGCAGATTCACGAAACCTCCGGGCTCCCGGTTGATCATGTGGTGGGGACAAACAGAGTTGCCTTTCTTCTGTCCAATCCATATGACCACAGATTTATCCATATTCAAGCAAAGACCAGACGCGGATGGGAGACAGAGAAAATTAAGGTTTCAGCAATATTTCAGCTATATAGCGACGATCAAACAAAATTCTAAGTATTCCAACAAAAACAAGTCAACATCCAACACATATACATACATTAAAAACCTAACCTCAAATAACTTGAAGTACAGTCTTTTTTAGCCGACTAAAAAGATCTTCTAAAGTAGCTGCTTGATAACAAGAATCTCTTACAATCTTGAAATCTCTACAGTTGATCAGAATATGCTGCACTGTGAGATCTTCCTGGCATGAAATACACCTTGGGGCTGGTTCTTTTTTAGTAAATGTTCGGGAGTTAATCTGGTATTGCCGATTCTACATCGTCTGATCATGGCTTGATCGAAACGTTTCTGGCTGCTCAGATGAGTATATCCTACAGTTTTTTGAAACTCATGAAGTTTGTTTTTATCAACAGCATTCCATAAAGATTGAAACAGTTTTCTCACACACATAAGCACAGTTAGAGGGTCTGAAATCTTTGATGCCAACGTGGCTAGGCAACCAACAAAATACAACATCAATCTGTTGATGAAATACACGGTCGTGTAATTGTAGAATGTTCAAGATGGTAGGAAGAGTTGAAGTTCCACTCTCAATCGTTTGAACGCGTGACAGTGAATCCGAGTATATGACGTATTTCCTCCTATAGTAGAGCGAATACCTTCTAAAGCCGACAATAGAGCTTTAGCTTCGGCAGTGGAAGTCGACAGGTTTTAGTTTTGGAACTAAAGATAGTAGCACACGCTAATCTCTTACTATCTTTAGAACCATCTGTATAAATAGCTTGATGCGATCTGTATTTTTCTCTCACTAGACCAATTTCTTGTGTATACACGAGATGGCTCATGTCTGCCTTTTCATATTTCGTCATCATAATATCTACCTCTAGTCTGGCTAATTGCCATGGTGAAACTGGTAAGAGCTTGTTAGGTAGAAATTTAGTTTAATATTAGCTGCTACAATGTGTGGATTCATACGAATTTCAAGAGGTAGAATAATGGAGAACTTATGAAGGAGACCATGGCTCTTTCGAGGGAGTCTCTAGATGTGTGCAAAATAAAACTGATATTGTCGGCATACTGTTGAATTTTAGTTTCCTAACCCTCCGATGTTTATAACCTTAATCTTGTTATCTTGCTTGATAGCGATGGAGAATCTCCTCGGCCAGAATGAAGAGATAGGGCGAAATTAGGTTCCCCTGTCGACAACCCCGTTGAAGATCAAAGAAGTCAGAGATGTATCCATTATTCATAACACTACTTTTTTCAATCCATTTTGAAATGTGGTAATCCACTGAATTAATCCGGCATCAAAGTTAAAAGACGCAAGTGTTTTTCAATATAATTCCAAGAGACCGAGTCGGACGCCTCTATCAAAAATGAAAGTCCCGATATGTCGTTTTTCTCCATATAATTCATAAGATAATAATAGTCTTGTTATCTCTCCGTTTAACCGCCCCTTCATGCACCCTTTCTGTGATTCGTCGATTAGTGAGGGCAAAACTTTGCGAATTATAGATGTTATGCAAGTGGATATATTTCATATAAAGATTTTGTGCGCTAATTTACCGTCAGTAGCTATATACTAGCTTTATCGCCTACAGGAAATATAGCTTTGCTGTTGATTAAAGTTTTCTGTATTTAAGGCCGGGTTGATCTGAAGGTAAGAAAAATACTCAATTTCCTTCCAAAAACATCTGTAAAATTCTACAGGATAGCCGTCAAACGCGAGAGATTTTCCATTTTTCACTTGCCTGGGAGCATCAATTAGATTATCCAGAGCAAGGGGTTCTTCACATGAGTTTTTCTCTGCTTCTGTTAATTTTACTGAGTGGTTTAGCTCTACCCGGCCTGGGGAGTGGGAGCATAATGACAAAGAAACTTTCTGCGCTATCTCCGGAACGACAACAAATTGAGAGCTGACATTCCTTGACTTTGTAGCTTATCATATTGGAGTCATCTTGGGCCTACTCCCCCCCCCCCCATCCCCCCGAGCAGAAGATCATGGGTAAATTCAAAATGACGGTCATGTGATGTACCAGAAAAGTGACGTTTTCGTCATTTGTCTTAAAAATTACGGCTTTCCCACGAGGAAAAGTTTTAGCCCTTTAGCTCAAGTGGTAAGAAAAATAATTAGTTGGGCCGAAATAGCCCCCCATGCATGGACAGGTCCAAAAAAGCTCAGGCCAGATAGGGTTAAGAAGAGATGATCAGCTGTGTATGTGACACCCCTTCACTCCAATCTTTTATAAAATCAATTTGATCAACAATTCCAAAAGAAGTTTCTATGTCGATTTTGGTTTTCACTTTGGATTCTTTATTCCAGCCTTCAAAAAGTTCCTCTTCTCGTTTTCTGTCCAATTTGCCTTAGATCTTATTATTGCGTTCACAGCGTTCCCCCGGTATGAAAAGGAGGAGGAGTCGAGCACTGGGGAAAAAATCAATAAAGTTCCAAATTTCACCAATTATAATATTCACTAATATGGGGGAAGACATCGCTGGAAGTATCGTCGGGGGAAAATGTCCTTGGCCGAGTACTGTCGCGGGAAAATCTGTCACGGGGTAAAATGTCGTAGTGAGAAAATGTCGTCACCCCGGCGTAATAAACTCGAATTTCGCAACGTTACTGGCCATGATAGTAACAATCCATTGTATAAGGATCTTATGTGATTTGAACATCCGAAACAATGGTATAAGGAGAAATATATATTATTGAATGACCCTACTCAATTTGTTGGACTATAACATGCTTATATGGTCCTTCTCGTTTGGTCTGGCCAAAACTTGTTTATGTGGGCCTACTCGATTGGTCCTGCCAGAACATGCTGTATTTTTGTGGAAATAATGTTTACTTGGTTTATTTTGTGTATCATTTTTTGGATCATATGTTTACTGTTTTTACTAGATACCGTCCTAACGACGTGGTCCATAGTGCCAATTATGCGCTTGTCATGTTTTCATTCTGCAAAATGATCGAAATGTAACCCAGAAATATAGGGAAGTAATTTCGTGGAGAACTTGATATCATCCACCTTCAAATCCAGCATATGGTCTTCGAGTCCTGCTGCTGTGATAAGATAGAAAAAAACAATCTGCTGATATATATTCAATATTGCATAAATAAGTAAACGTCCGTTTCACCTGTGCATCGTAACATGTATGTAAGTCGGAATAAGCTGCTCTGAAGTTTCTGTCTCTATTACAATGTGTAATTGTAATGTATATGAAAAAGGGGTTCACTTATCTTCGCCATTGTCTTTCTTTCACCACATACGCAGTAGGATTAGTATATTAAGTACAGACTTCAGATCCGGTATTCATCATACAGCTCTCGCTAATAGGGAGTTTTGACGTTAATAATTCAAATACAGATATCGCGGGATATTTTTTAGCGCCAAATACAGTTTTGAAGAAATGTACTCTAGTTTCTCGAACTGGTTCACTAGTTCTCAATGATACAGTCACGATATCGCGATATTTAAATTTGACATATACTTTTTACACTTTACAATATCCGTGTGATTAGGCTCGTGTTCTATGAGAAGGCAAACCCGCTATTCTAACTTATGTCTGTGATTAGGCCCGTGTTCTATGAGAAGGAAAGCTCTCTATTCTAACCTATGTCTGTGATTAGGCTCGTGTTCTATGAGAAGGAAAGCTCTCTATTCTAACTTATGTCTGTGATTAGGCTCATGTTCTATGAGAAGGAAAGCTCTCTATTCAACTTATGTCTGTGATTATGCTCGTGTTCTATGAGGAGGAAAGCTCTCTATTCTAACTTATGTCTGTGATTAGGCTCGTGTTCTATGAGAAGGGAAGCTCTCTATTCTAACTTATGTCTGTGATTAGGCTCGTGTTCTATGAGAAGGAAAGCTCTCTATTCAACTTATGTCTGTGATTAGACTCGTGTTCTATGAGAAGGGAAGCTCTCTATTCTAACTTATGTCTGTGATCATGCTTGTGTTCTACGAGAAGGAAAGCTCTCTATTCTAACTTATGTCTGTGATTAGGCTCGTGTTCTATGAGAAGGGAAGCTCTCTATTCTAACCTATGTCTTTGATCAGGCTTGTGTTCTATGAGAAGGAAAGCTCTCTATTCTAACTTATGTCTGTGATTTTACCATGCCTGCCTTTTGTTCCGTTGCTGCATTACTGAAACTCGAAACTTATGTTGTGCGATAATCTAGGATATAGAGTGGGAACTACGAATGGAGACTACATGTAGATGTTGGATCTGGCAGATTGGTGCTTTTACATCAGCATAACTTGCCGGTGTCCGGGAATACCGCATATTTACATATTCTTAGTAGTCAATTTTATGTTTTCTAGTTTTTTTAATTAAATTTTGAAATCTAATAGAAAAATACCACAGGCTACTTGGAACGCAGCATAATGCTCACTTTAAGATATGTTTCGTCTCGGAAACATTTAATTGGGATGCCTATAGGCGTATTACATAGTCCGGGAGAATCCACATCCGACGTTGCACAATGTACGCTACCCAAAGTCTGGTGACTGATAGATATCTCAGCCTCAAAGGCTCTGGCGACGAATGGTAAGTCCTTTTGGCGATTGTGCCTTCTCTGTCTGACAGACAAATCACGGTGCTATATTGGTATACTCTAAGGATTTGAGCTATGTGTATCATTGATCGATGATAAATTAAGGATAAGATTGGAGTAATCTTTAATAGCTTTCGAGAAATTTCATTGGCCGCCATGCGATATCTTGACACACAAACATGAGGGAAGAGATTAACAAAATCAGCTGCTTTTTTATCCAGAAATAGATCGATGCTGGAGAATACGCACAGTCCTTCCTTTGACATTTCGTTGTCACACATATCGATGGTTAGTTCAACACCTTTCGAATATTTCTGATAAACTAACGATATCACCATATTATTCTTCAAACGTTGATGTTGAAAGGCGACTGTTAAAGTTCACCACTCCAGGGACTCTTGTTTAAGACACCCAACTTCTCATAAGTGAATAACGTGAATTCCAGAATAAGTGATTTGTTGACCACACGAGCAGTACACTCAGCATTAAGTTATTTCAGCGACCACTAGTCATTGAGCATCTCTTATGAGTCACCTTGGACAAGTTTTTATTCCTATGATAATTAATTTTTCTGTCATTTCCTGTTTCATTTAGCAAATCACAAAAATTCAAACCCCAAGCTTAAGCCAAGCCAATATGGCTGTGTATGTTTGTAAATCAAGCAGATTCAAAGACGTTTGGTGGATGGAACTCGTGGATAATTGACCAGATGATAAGTAATAGTATCGCCCGAATAGTTTTATCATGATTTTAGGATATTGGTGTGCAGTTTTGATTATGTGGTTCGTCTACAAAGTTAATGAATGTCGCAGCGCTGCAAAAATAAATCAGAAACAGAAAACTCAGATACAGCATGGATAATGTAAATCAGAAAAGGAACAATCAGAAATAGCGCGATTCGAGTAAATCAGAAATATAGCACTCATAGGTAGCATGTATCATTAAATCAGAATCAGAGATAGAGTGAAATATTTAAATCAGAAGTCATAGCATGGATCATTCATATCAGAAATATATCACTCGGCGATAGCGTGGACCATTTAAATCAGAAATAGAACACGATTATTTCAATCGAAAATAGAACACTCGAAGATACCGTGGATCAATGTAATCAGATATAAAACACTCAGAAAATAGCGTGAATCATTTTCTGGTGAAGGATTCTAAGATGTATATCATTTGAAAACATCACATTCGATATATCCGGTAAATGTAGGCTGAAGGGGTTCCCTCGGAAATATCTTGACCCTGGCTAGTAGGCCTTTTATAAATGACATTTTGTCAGTATGCCGACCTCTTCTCCCACCACCTATATATGTGGCATTTAATTGTTATCTTTATATGGTGAGATTCTGCTGGTAGACGTTTCCTCCTCGAGACTTGCCCTCTTTGATGCCCTCCCCCCATTGTGATTGTAGTTTGTTACTGTGGCTAACATGGTAGAGAATGAAACGCTTGGTCAGCGTCGGGTCTCACTATCCCGTGTTCTAATTAAGAACTTGCATCTTCTATCTAAGAGTCACGTAGTTTATCACTTTCCCATCAGCTGACTTGATAGGGCTAATACATGTACATCATTGCTCTTGG
Source organism: Hanleya hanleyi (assembly GCA_036873755.1). NCBI lineage: Eukaryota > Metazoa > Mollusca > Polyplacophora > Lepidopleurida > Hanleyidae > Hanleya > Hanleya hanleyi. Next base: position 146,800 of record JAVTVY010040698.1, on the reverse strand, counting down.
ATATTTTATCAAATACCGCTCAAGTCGGCCCTGGGGACCGTGTAGGTTTAAGATGTCTATATGAACATCTAGAATAGAAGAGCGGCTGAGATACAAATAAGCGCATGGATCAGTTCTGTGGTGTTTTTAGATATGTACTATTTTGCCTTTGGGGCCATATGACTTCATGTCAGTTCAACGGCAGCTTTTTCCACCACACATATATATGTTGCGTGCAATGTCCATTGTCATAGCACCGTCCCCGTATATTGATTTTCGGTCATGCACCTCCTTACAAAGAAGTGTATGCGTGCGTAAGTTTGAGTACTCCTTTGTACAACAATTTTTACTGCATTCGCTATCAGAGATGCATTGATTACGAATAAGATCATATCGTGCAATTTCTCTGGTTCACAATATCTCGTCAAGTCAGCGTTGCCCGAGACATTGGACCGTTTTGGCTATAGTGAAAATGTTTGGCACTGTGTGTCGTACATTCGACTCACACTTATGATATAGCATGTATTGGTTCCTTACAAATAATTTCGTCGAATCTAACTTCCGATAGCAATATAGTGCATGGATATAATATATTTGAATGTTCCGCGCCGCTCGTCATTATCTTGTCACAAGGACTCTAGTCAAACAATGAACATATTGTCCCAATCTTACAGAAAAGTCTCAAACAAGTGTTCAATTATCTGTCAGAAAACTACGCAAAATTTTAGGTACAAGCTCGGACAATCAGCCGTGTATCTGTAAGGCTATCGGTGAAATCTTTCTTACACATAGGGAAAGTGTAATAAAACTAAACCACAACATCTGAAATATACACAATTTTATTTGAAGACCGGAAAACATTGTGTGTGAAATAACTGATGCATGGGAGTTATGTATAGAGCCCCTATATTTAACATGGAAAAGAGCTAGCTAGGTTCCCCCCAAAAGGATTCATTTTGGTCGTGCCGTATTGCATAGTATTTTCACATCCGATGAGGCGTGTAGAAACGAAAAAGTAGACATGAAATGAGGTCAATATGCCAATAAGTTGAAGCTGGGAGTAGACAAGACTATGAATAGTAACTGGCCAAAGACTGTCAGATATACGGTCCACATTCATCTTGTAGCGCGCCTTGGTTTTTCACGATGAATGTCTTGGAAGCTGAATTTCGATAGCAATTTAGTGCATGGATAGTTTGGATGCACCGATGCCGTCTAGGGGATCGTTTCCCGTCAAAGACCCGTGTAAAGTTCCGGTTTTTCATCCCTAGGTGCTGTTCTGTCAGCCCAATCAAGGCTTAATGGACCTTGTATCCTATAAATGTGTCACCGACAACAACACCCCAACAAGCTGATTTATATCGAAATGTCACCGGAATCACCTAGCGACATTTTAAGAATAATTCGATAAATTGGTTCTCTTTCCGCAGTGGTGGATGTGCTGTGGATTTCCTCGAAATAGCCTTATTATCTGTCATGTACCTGTTATGTCAGGATGTATTAGGTTGTTTGTGTCACGTTAGACTCACTATCCTCGTATTATTTAGATCTGCAGACCACACTGTATCTCATAGCTCAGCATATCACCCATACCTTCTTTTACACGATTGTACACCCATCCATTTTTCAATGCAACATTTAAAAGTACCATACATCGTCTCATTACTTACAGGAAAGTAAATGCTGATCGTGTCAATGCTTCGTATGAGAACTGTCCTCTTATCGTTTACGGAGAAGTATCGAAGAGGCCGGATACAAGACAACAAAGCATTGTTTCCATCCCTCAGATTCTAAAGTAGTATATAAAGCGTAAATTCTGTCTTATTGACCTACTTTTGAGGTGACGTGGAGGTCACGTGACGATCACGTGATCGTAGAGGTCAAGATCGCTATAGTGCCGTCACGTGACCGGAAATGATCTTTGAGGGCATGTATTCCTCCGCGGTGATACGGTACTCTGAGGTGATGTGGTCCGGCGGTGATGCGGTCGCGGGGAGAAGCTTCCGAGGAGAGAAAGTAGTCCCGAGATATCAAATACGCGGGGTGTCACTGCGTCTTAATGTTCGGGAATGTCCGGGAATGTTCGGGAATCTCCGGGAATCTCCGGGAAAGTCTGGTCATCTCCGGCAATGTCCGGATATCTCCTGAAGAATAGAAGGATCAATAAGCCTTTAATGCCAAAGCATCAATGGAATGCATGGAACAGAGTCCCCAACAATATCGCCAGGACTATGCTCGGCATAAATGGCAAGTGGGGAACTCTCGTCATAGCCATAGAGTGGGAGAAGGGAAAGGGTCCCAGTGGGACTCGAACCAGGGTTGCTCTCTCCAGAAGCAGACACGTTATCCACTACATCACGAGTCACCCCATACGAGGCAAGGTTGAAAATATCCTCATATATCCACCAGAGGGCAGATCACTACACAATTGGGAACCCACGCGTGGAAATGTGCGGTATACAATGTTTAACATACACCACACATGCTCATTTGTGGTATGGATTTTTCGAGAAAGCCACTGTGCGCATGCGCATTGGGCAAGTAGCGCTGGGGTGGACGATTTGGGATGGATGGGGCCCCTAGTGGTACGATTGGGTCTAGAGAGGTATCAATGATGAACCGTTCTCAGTAAAGCTCGGACCAATGACGAACCGTTCTCAGTAAAGCTCGGACAAATGATGAACCGTTCTCAGTAAAGCTCAGACCACATTGGTGAACCGTTCTCAGTAAAGCTCAGACCAATGATGATCCGTTCTCAGTAAAGCTCAGGCCAATGATGAACCGTTCTCAGGAAAGCTCAGACCAATGATGAACCATTTTCAGTAACATTCAGACCAGTGATCAACGGTTCTCAGTAAAGCTCAGACCAATGATAGACCGTTCTCAGTAAAGCTCAGACCAATGATGAACCGTTCTCAATCAAGCTCAGACCAACGATGAACCGTTCTCAGTAAAGCTCAGACCAATGATGAACCGTTCTCAGTAAAGCTCAGACCAATGATGAACCGTTCTCAGTAAAGCTCAGACCAATGGTGAACCATTCCCAGTAAAGTTCAGACCAACGACGAACCCTTTTCTGTAAAGCTCAGACCAATGATGAAGCGTTCTCAGTAAAATTCAGACCAATGATAAACCATTCTCAGTAAAGCCCAGACCAATGATGAACCGTTCTCAGTAAAGCTCAAACCAATGATGAACCATTCTCAGTAAAGCTCAGACCAATGACGAACCGTTCTCAGTAAAGCTCAGACCAATGATGAACCGTTCTCAGTAAAGCTCGGACCAATGATGAACCATTCTCAGTAAAGCTCAGACCAATGATGAACCATTCTCAGTAAAGCTCAGACCAATGACGAACCGTTCTCAGTAAAGCTCAGACCAATGATGAACCGTTCTCAGTAAAGCTCGGACCAATGATGAACCGTTATCAGTAAAACTCGGACCAATGGTGAATCGTTTTCAGTAAAACTCATACCAATGATGAACAGTTCTCAGTAAAGCTCGGACCAATGATGAACCGTTCTCAGTAAAACTCGGACCAGTGATGAACCGTTCTCAGTAAAACTCGGACCAATGGTGAATCGTTTTAGTAAAACTCAGACCAATGACGAACCGTTCTAAGTAAAGCTCAAACCAACGATGAACCGTTCTCAGTAAAACTCGGACCAATGATGAACCGTTCTCAGTAAAGCTCAGACCAAAGGTGAACCCTTCTCGTTAAATCTCGAACCAATGATGAACCGTTCTCAGTAAAGCTCGGACCAATGATGAACTGTTCTCAGTAAAGACCGGGCCAATGATGAATCGTTCACAGTAAAGCTCGGACCAATGATGAAGCGTTCCCAGTAACGCTCGGACCAATGATGAACCGTTCTCAGTAAAGCTCGGACAGATGGTGAACCGTTCTCAGTAAAGTTCAGACCAACGATGAACCCTTTTCTGTAAAGCTCAGACCAATGATGAAGCGTTCTCAGTAAAATTCAGACCAATGATAAACCGTTCTCAGTAAAATTCAGACCAATGATAAACCGTTCTCAGTAAAGCTCAGACCAATGATGAACCGTTCTCAGTCAACATCAGACCAATGATAGACAGTTCTCAGTAAAGCTGAGACCAGTGATGAACCATTCTCAGTAAAGCTCAGACCAATGATGAACCGTTCTCAGTAAAGCTCAGACCAATGATGAACCGTTCGCAGTAAAGCTCAGTCCAATGATGAACCGTTCTCAGTAAAGCTCGGACCAATGATGAACCGTTCTCAGTAAAGCTCAGACCAATGATGAACCATTCTCAGTAAAGCTCAGACCAATGATGAACCATTCTCAGTAAAGCTCAGACCAATGATGAACCATTCTCAGTAAAGCCCAGACCAATGATGAACCGTTCTCAGTAAAGCTCAGACCAATGATGAACCATTCTCAGTAAAGCTCAGACCAATGACGAACCGTTCTCAGTAAAGCTCAGACCAATGATGAACCGTTCTCACTAAAGCTCGGACCAATGATGAACCGTTATCAGTAAAACTCGGACCAATGGTGAATCGTTTTCAGTAAAACTCATACCAATGATGAACAGTTCTCAGTAAAGCTCGTACCAATGATGAACCGTTCTCAGTAAACCTCGGACCAATGATGAACCATTCTCAGTAAAGCTCAGACCAATGATGAACCGTTCTCAGTAAAGCTCAGACCAATGATGATCCGTTCTCAGTAAAGCTCAGGCCAATGATGAACCGTTCTCAGGAAAGCTCAGACCAATGATGAACCATTTTCAGTAACATTCAGACCAGTGATCAACGGTTCTCAGTAAAGCTCAGACCAATGATAGACCGTTCTCAGTAAAGCTCAGACCAATGATGAACCGTTCTCAATCAAGCTCAGACCAACGATGAACCGTTCTCAGTAAAGCTCAGACCAATGATGAATCGTTCTCAGTAAAGCTCAGACCAATGATGAACCGTTCTCAGTAAAGCTCAGAGCAATGGTGAACCATTCCCAGTAAAGTTCAGACCAACGACGAACCCTTTTCTGTAAAGCTCAGACCAATGATGAAGCGTTCTCAGTAAAATTCAGACCAATGATAAACCGTTCTCAGTAAAGCTCAGACCAATGATGAACCGTTCTCAGTAAAGCTCAGACCAATGATGAACCATTCTCAGTAAAGCTCAGACCAATGATGAACCATTCTCAGTAAAGCTCAGACCAATGATGAACCATTCTCAGTAAAGCCCAGACCAATGATGAACCGTTCTCAGTAAAGCTCAAACCAATGATGAACCATTCTCAGTAAAGCTCAGACCAATGACGAACCGTTCTCAGTAAAGCTCAGACCAATGATGAACCGTTCTCAGTAAAGCTCGGACCAATGATGAACCATTCTCAGTAAAGCTCAGACCAATGATGAACCATTCTCAGTAAAGTTCAGACCAATGACGAACCGTTCTCAGTAAAGCTCAGACCAATGATGAACCGTTCTCAGTAAAGCTCGGACCAATGATGAACCGTTATCAGTAAAACTCGGACCAATGGTGAATCGTTTTCAGTAAAACTCATACCAATGATGAACAGTTCTCAGTAAAGCTCGGACCAATGATGAACCGTTCTCAGTAAAACTCGGACCAGTGATGAACCGTTCTCAGTAAAACTCGGACCAATGGTGAATCGTTTTAGTAAAACTCAGACCAATGACGAACCGTTCTAAGTAAAGCTCAAACCAACGATGAACCGTTCTCAGTAAAACTCGGACCAATGATGAACCGTTCTCAGTAAAGCTCAGACCAAAGGTGAACCCTTCTCGTTAAATCTCGAACCAATGATGAACCGTTCTCAGTAAAGCTCGGACCAATGATGAACTGTTCTCAGTAAAGACCGGGCCAATGATGAATCGTTCACAGTAAAGCTCGGACCAATGATGAACCGTTCCCAGTAACGCTCGGACCAATGATGAACCGTTCTCAGTAAAGCTCGGACAGATGGTGAACCGTTCTCAGTAAAGTTCAGACCAACGATGAACCCTTTTCTGTAAAGCTCAGACCAATGATGAAGCGTTCTCAGTAAAATTCAGACCAATGATAAACCGTTCTCAGTAAAATTCAGACCAATGATAAACCGTTCTCAGTAAAGCTCAGACCAATGATGAACCGTTCTCAGTCAACATCAGACCAATGATAGACAGTTCTCAGTAAAGCTGAGACCAGTGATGAACCATTCTCAGTAAAGCTCAGACCAATGATGAACCGTTCTCAGTAAAGCTCAGACCAATGATGAACCGTTCGCAGTAAAGCTCAGTCCAATGATGAACCGTTCTCAGTAAAGCTCGGACCAATGATGAACCGTTCTCAGTAAAGCTCAGACCAATGATGAACCATTCTCAGTAAAGCTCAGACCAATGATGAACCATTCTCAGTAAAGCTCAGACCAATGATGAACCATTCTCAGTAAAGCCCAGACCAATGATGAACCGTTCTCAGTAAAGCTCAGACCAATGATGAACCATTCTCAGTAAAGCTCAGACCAATGACGAACCGTTCTCAGTAAAGCTCAGACCAATGATGAACCGTTCTCAGTAAAGCTCGGACCAATGATGAACCGTTATCAGTAAAACTCGGACCAATGGTGAATCGTTTTCAGTAAAACTCATACCAATGATGAACAGTTCTCAGTAAAGCTCGGACCAATGATGAACCGTTTTCAGTAAAACTCGGACCAGTGATGAACCGTTCTCAGTAAAGCTCAGACCAATGATGAACCATTCTCAGTAAAGCTCAGACCAATGACGAACCGTTCTCAGTAAAGCTCAGACCAATGATGAACCGTTCTCAGTAAAGCTCGGACCAATGATGAACTATTCTCGGTAAAGCTCAGACCAATGATGAACCATTCTCAGTAAAGCTCAGACCAATGACGAACCGTTCTGAGTAAAGCTCAGACCAATGATGAACGATGAACCGTTCTCAGTAAAGCTCAGACCAATGATGAATCGTTCTCAGTAAAGCTCAGACCAATGATGAACCGTTCTCAGTAAAGCTCAGAGCAATGGTGAACCATTCCCAGTAAAGTTCAGACCAACGATGAACCCTTTTCTGTAAAGCTCAGACCAATGATGAAGCGTTCTCAGTAAAATACAGACCAATGATAAACCGTTCTCAGTAAAATTCAGACCAATGATAAACCGTTCTCAGTAAAGCTCAGACCAATGAAGAACCGTTCTCAGTCAAGCTCAGACCAATGATAGACAGTTCTCAGTAAAGCTCAGACCAGTGATGAACCGTTCTCAGTAAAGCTCAGACCAATGATGAACCGTCCGCAGTAAAGCTCAGTCCAATGATGAACCGTTCTCAGTAAAGCTCAGACAATGATGAATCGTTCCCAGTAAAGCTCGGACCAATGATGAACCGTTCTCAGTAAAGCTCAGACCAATGATGAACCATTCTCAGTAAAGCTCAGACCAATGATGAACCATTCTCAGTAAAGCTCAGACCAATGATGAACCATTCTCAGTAAAGCCCAGACCAATGATGAACCGTTCTCAGTAAAGCTCAGACCAATGATGAACCATTCTCAGTAAAGCTCAGACCAATGACGAACCGTTCTCAGTAAAGCTCAGACCAATGATGAACCGTTCTCAGTAAAGCTCAGACCAATGATGAACCGTTCTCAGTAAAGCTCGGACCAATGATGAACATTCTCAGTAAACTCAGACCACCATTCTCAGTAAACTCAGACCAATGACGAACAGTTCTCAGTAAAGCTCGGACCAATGATGAACCGTTCTCAGTAAAACTCGGACCAGTGATGAACCGTTCTCAGTAAAACTCGGACCAATGGTGAATCGTTTTAGTAAAACTCAGACCAATGACGAACCGTTCTAAGTAAAGCTCAAACCAACGATGAACCGTTCTCAGTAAAACTCGGACCAATGATGAACCGTTCTCAGTAAAGCTCAGACCAAAGGTGAACCCTTCTCGTTAAATCTCGAACCAATGATGAACCGTTCTCAGTAAAGCTCGGACCAATGATGAACTGTTCTCAGTAAAGATCGGGCCAATGATGAATCGTTCTCAGTAAAGCTCGGACCAATGATGAACCGTTCCCAGTAACGCTCGGACCAATGATGAACCGTTCTCAGTAAAGCTCGGACAGATGGTGAACCGTTCTCAGTAAAGTTCAGACCAACGATGAACCCTTTTCTGTAAAGCTCAGACCAATGATGAAGCGTTCTCAGTAAAATTCAGACCAATGATAAACCGTTCTCAGTAAAATTCAGACCAATGATAAACCGTTCTCAGTAAAGCTCAGACCAATGATGAACCGTTCTCAGTCAAGCTCAGACCAATGATAGACAGTTCTCAGTAAAGCTCAGACCAGTGATGAACCATTCTCAGTAAAGCTCAGACCAATGATGAACCGTTCTCAGTAAAGCTCAGACCAATGATGAACCGTTCGCAGTAAAGCTCAGTCCAATGATGAACCGTTCTCAGTAAAGCTCGGACCAATGATGAACCGTTCTCAGTAAAGCTCAGACCAATGATGAACCATTCTCAGTAAAGCTTAGACCAATGATGAACCATTCTCAGTAAAGCTCAGACCAATGATGAACCATTCTCAGTAAAGCCCAGACCAATGATGAACCATTCTCAGTAAAGCTCAGACCAATGATGAACCATTCTCAGTAAAGCTCAGACCAATGACGAACCGTTCTCAGTAAAGCTCAGACCAATGATGAACCGTTCTCAGTAAAGCTCGGACCAATGATGAACCGTTATCAGTAAAACTCGGACCAATGGTGAATCGTTTTCAGTAAAACTCATACCAATGATGAACAGTTCTCAGTAAAGCTCGGACCAATGATGAACCGTTTTCAGTAAAACTCGGACCAGTGATGAACCGTTCTCAGTAAAGCTCAGACCAATGATGAACCATTCTCAGTAAAGCTCAGACCAATGACGAACCGTTCTCAGTAAAGCTCAGATCAATGATGAACCGTTCTCAGTAAAGCTCGGACCAATGATGAACTATTTTCAGTAAAGCTCAGACCAATGATGAACCATTCTCAGTAAAGCTCAGACCAATGACGAACCGTTCTGAGTAAAGCTCAGACCAATGATGAACAGTTCTCAGTAAAGCTCGGACCAATGATGAATCGTTCTCAGTAAAGCTCGGACCAATGATGAACCGTTCCCAGTAACGCTCGGACCAATGATGAACCGTTCTCAGTAAAGCTCGGACAGATGGTGAACCCTTCTCAGTAAAGTTCAGACCAACGATGAACCCTTTTCTGTAAAGCTCAGACCAATGATGAAGCGTTCTCAGTAAAATACAGACCAATGATAAACCGTTCTCAGTAAAATTCAGACCAATGATAAACCGTTCTCAGTAAAGCTCAGACCAATGAAGAACCGTTCTCAGTCAAGCTCAGACCAATGATAGACAGTTCTCAGTAAAGCTCAGACCAGTGATGAACCGTTCTCAGTAAAGCTCAGACCAATGATGAACCGTCCGCAGTAAAGCTCAGTCCAATGATGAACCGTTCTCAGTAAAGCTCAGACAAATGATGAATCGTTCCCAGTAAAGCTCGGACCAATGATGAACCGTTCTCAGTAAAGCTCAGACCAATGATGAACCATTCTCAGTAAAGCTCAGACCAATGATGAACCATTCTCAGTAAAGCTCAGACCAATGATGAACCATTCTCAGTAAAGCCCAGACCAATGATGAACCGTTCTCAGTAAAGCTCAGACCAATGATGAACCATTCTCAGTAAAGCTCAGACCAATGACGAACCGTTCTCAGTAAAGCTCAGACCAATGATGAACCGTTCTCAGTAAAGCTCGGACCAATGATGAACTATTCTCAGTAAAGCTCAGACCAATGATGAACCATTCTCAGTAAAGCTCAGACCAATGACGAACCGTTCTCAGTAAAGCTCGGACCAATGATGAACCGTTCTCAGTAAAACTCGGACCAGTGATGAACCGTTCTCAGTAAAACTCGGACCAATGGTGAATCGTTTTAGTAAAACTCAGACCAATGACGAACCGTTCTAAGTAAAGCTCAAACCAACGATGAACCGTTCTCAGTAAAACTCGGACCAATGACGAACCGTTCTCAGTAAAGCTCAGACCAAAGGTGAACCCTTCTCGTTAAATCTCGAACCAATGATGAACCGTTCTCAGTAAAGCTCGGACCAATGATGAACTGTTCTCAGTAAAGCTCGGCCCAATGATGAATCGTTCTCAGTAAAGCTCGGACCAATGATGAACCGTTCCCAGTAACGCTCGGACCAATGATGAACCGTTCTCAGTAAAGCTCGGACAGATGGTGAACCGTTCTCAGTAAAGTTCAGACCAACGATGAACCCTTTTCTGTAAAGCTCAGACCAATGATGAAGCGTTCTCAGTAAAATTCAGACCATTGATAAACCGTTCTCAGTAAAATTCAGACCAATGATAAACCGTTCTCAGTAAAGCTCAAACCAATGAAGAACCGTTCTCAGTCAAGCTCAGACCAATGATAGACAGTTCTCAGCAAAGCTCAGACCAGTGATGAACCATTCTCAGTAAAGCTCAGACCAATGATGAACCGTTCTCAGTAAAGCTCAGATCAATGATGAACCGTTCGCAGTAAAGCTCAGTCCAATGATGAACCGTTCTCAGTAAAGCTCAGACAAATGATGAACCGTTCCCAGTAAAGCTCGGACCAATGATGAACCATTATCAGTAAAGCTCAGACCAATGATGAACCATTCTCAGTAAAGCTCAGACCAATGATGAACCATTCTCAGTAAAGCTCAGACCAATGATGAACCATTCTCAGTAAAGGCCGGACCAATGATGAACCGTTCTCGGTAAAGCTCAGACCAATGATGAACCATTCTCAGTAGAGCTCAGACCAATGACGAACCGTTCTCAGTAAAGCTCAGACCAATGATGAACCGTTCTCAGTAAAGCTCGGACCAATGATGAACTATTCTCAGTAAAGCTCAGACCAATGATGAACCATTCTCAGTAAAGCTCAGACCAATGACGAACCGTTCTCAGTAAAGCTCAGACCAGTGATGAACCGTTCTCAGTAAAGCTCGGACCAATGATGAACCGTTATCAGTAAAACTCGGACCAATGGTGAATCGTTTTCAGTAAAACTCATACCAATGATGAACAGTTCTCAGTAAAGCTCGGACCAATGATGAACCGTTCTCAGTAAAACTCGGACCAGTGATGAACCGTTCTCAGTAAATCTCGGACCAATGGTGAATCGTTTTAGTAAAACTCAGACCAATGACGAACCGTTCTAAGTAAAGCTCAAACCAACGATGAACCGTTCTCAGTAAAACTCGGACCAATGATGAACCGTTCTCAGTAAAGCTCAGACCAAAGGTGAACCCTTCTCGTTAAATCTCGAACCAATGATGAACCGTTCTCAGTAAAACTCGGACCAATGATGAACTGTTCTCAGTAAAGATCGGGCCAATGATGAATCGTTCTCAGTAAAGCTCGGACCAATGATGAACCGTTCCCAGTTACGCTCGGACCAATGATGAACCGTTCTCAGTAAAGCTCGGGCAGATGGTGAACCGTTCTCAGTAAAGCTCAGACCAATGATGAACCGTTCTCAGTAAAGCTCAGTCCAATGATGAACCCCTCTCAGTAAAGCTCAGAGCAATGATGAACCGTTCTCGGTAAAGCTCAGACTAATGATGAACCGTTCTCAGTAAAGACCAGACCAATGATGAACCGTTCTCAATAAAGCTCAGACCAATGATAAGCCGTTTTCAGTAAAGCTCAGACCAATGACGAACCGTTCTCAGTAAAGCTCAGACCAATGATGAACCGTTCTCAGTAAAGCTCGGACCAATGATGAACCGTTCTCAGTAAAACTCATACCAATGATGAACAGTTCTCAGTAAAGCTCGGACCAATGATGAACCGTTCTCATTAAAGCTCAAACCAATGATGAACCATTCTCAGTAAAGCTCAGACCAATGATGAACCATTCTCAGTAAAGCTCAGACGAATGATGAACCATTCTCAGTAAAGCCCAGACCAATGATGAACCGTTCTCAGTAAAGCTCAGACCAATGATGAACAATTCTCAGTAAAGCTCAGACCAATGACGAACCGTTCTCAGTAAAGCTCAGACCAATGATGAACCGTTCTCAGTAAAGCTCGGACCAATGATGAACCATTCTCAGTAAAGCTCAGATCAATGATGAACCATTCTCAGTAAAGCTCAGACCAATGACGAACCGTTCTCAGTAAAGCTCAGACCAATGATGAACCGTTCTCAGTAAAGCTCGGACCAATGATGAACCGTTATCAGTAAAACTCGGACCAATGGTGAATCGTTTTCAGTAAAACTCATACCAATGATGAACAGTTCTCAGTAAAGCTCAAACCAACGAGGAACCGTTCTCAGTAAAACTCGGACCAATGACGAACCGTTCTCAGTAAAGCTCAGACCAAAGGTGAACCCTTCTCGTTAAATCTCGAACCAATGATGAACCGTTCTCAGTAAAGCTCGGACCAATGATGAACTGTTCTCAGTAAAGATCGGGCCAATGATGAATCGTTCTCAGTAAAGCTCGGACCAATGATGAACCGTTCCCAGTAACGCTCGGACCAATGATGAACCGTTCTCAGTAAAGCTCGGACAGATGGTGAACCGTTCTCAGTAAAGCTCAGACCAATGATGAACCGTTCTCAGTAAAGCTCAGTCCAATGATGAACCCCTCTCAGTAAAGCTCAGAGCAATGATGAACCGTTCTCGGTAAAGCTCAGACTAATGATGAACCGTTCTCAGTAAAGCTCAGACCAATGATAAGCCGTTTTCAGTAAAGCTCAGACCAATGACGAACCGTTCTCAGTAAAGCTCAGACCAATGATGAACCGTTCTCAGTAAAGCTCGGACCAATGATGAACCGTTCTCAGTAAAACTCGGACCAATGATGAACCGTTCTCAGTAAAACTCATACCAATGATGAACAGTTCTCAGTAAAGCTCGGACCAATGATGAACCGTTCTCAGTAAAGCTCAGACCAATGATGAACCATTCTCAGTAAAGCTCAGACCAATGATGAACCATTCTCAGTAAAGCTCAGACCAATGATGAACCATTCTCAGTAAAGCCCAGACCAATGATGAACCGTTCTCAGTAAAGCTCAGACCAATGATGAACAATTCTCAGTAAAGCTCAGACCAATGATGAACCGTTCTCAGTAAAGCTCGGACCAATGATGAACCATTCTCAGTAGAGCTGAGATCAATGATGAACCATTCTCAGTAAAGCTCAGACCAATGACGAACCGTTCTCAGTAAAGCTCAGACCAATGATGAACCGTTCTCAGTAAAGCTCGGACCAATGATGAACCGTTATCAGTAAAACTCGGATCAATGGTGAATCGTTTTCTGTAAAACTCATACCAATGATGAACAGTTCTCAGTAAAGCTCGGACCAATGATGAACCGTTCTCAGTAAAACTCGGACCAGTGATGAACCGTTCTCAGTAAAACTCGGACCAATGGTGAATCGTTTTAGTAAAACTCAGACCAATGACGAGCCGTTCTAAGTAAAGCTCAAACCAACGATGAACCGTTCTCAGTAAAACTCGGACCAATGATGAACCGTTCTCAGTAAAGCTCAGACCAAAGGTGAACCCTTCTCGTTAAATCTCGAACCAATGATGAACCGTTCTCAGTAAAGATCGGGCCAATGATGAATCGTTCTCAGTAAAGCTCGGACCAATGATGAACCGTTCGCAGTAACGCTCGGACCAATGATGAACCGTTCTCAGTAAAGCTCGGACAGATGGTGAACCGTTCTCAGTAAAGTACAGACCAACGATGAACCCTTTTCTGTAAAGCTCAGACCAATGATGAAGCGTTCTCAGTAAAATTCAGACCAATGATAAACCGTTCTCAGTAAAGCTCAGACCAATGACGAACCGTTCTCAGTAAAGCTCAGACCAATGATGAACCGTTCTCAGTAAAGCTCGGACCAATGATGAACCGTTCTCAGTAAAACTCATACCAATGATGAACAGTTCTCAGTAAAGCTCGGACCAATGATGAACCGTTCTCATTAAAGCTCAAACCAATGATGAACCATTCTCAGTAAAGCTCAGACCAATGATGAACCATTCTCAGTAAAGCTCAGACGAATGATGAACCATTCTCAGTAAAGCCCAGACCAATGATGAACCGTTCTCAGTAAAGCTCAGACCAATGATGAACAATTCTCAGTAAAGCTCAGACCAATGACGAACCGTTCTCAGTAAAGCTCAGACCAATGATGAACCGTTCTCAGTAAAGCTCGGACCAATGATGAACCATTCTCAGTAAAGCTCAGATCAATGATGAACCATTCTCAGTAAAGCTCAGACCAATAACGAACCGTTCTCAGTAAAGCTCAGACCAATGATGAACCGTTCTCAGTAAAGCTCGGACCAATGATGAACCGTTATCAGTAAAACTCGGACCAATGGTGAATCGTTTTCAGTAAAACTCATACCAATGATGAACAGTTCTCAGTAAAGCTCAAACCAACGAGGAACCGTTCTCAGTAAAACTCGGACCAATGACGAACCGTTCTCAGTAAAGCTCAGACCAAAGGTGAACCCTTCTCGTTAAATCTCGAACCAATGATGAACCGTTCTCAGTAAAGCTCGGACCAATGATGAACTGTTCTCAGTAAAGATCGGGCCAATGATGAATCGTTCTCAGTCAAGCTCGGACCAATGATGAACCGTTCCCAGTAACGCTCGGACCAATGATGAACCGTTCTCAGTAAAGCTCGGACAGATGGTGAACCGTTCTCAGTAAAGCTCAGACCAATGATGAACCGTTCTCAGTAAAGCTCAGTCCAATGATGAACCCCTCTCAGTAAAGCTCAGAGCAATGATGAACCGTTCTCGGTAAAGCTCAGACTAATGATGAACCGTTCTCAGTAAAGCTCAGACCAATGATAAGCCGTTTTCAGTAAAGCTCAGACCAATGACGAACCGTTCTCAGTAAAGCTCAGACCAATGATGAACCGTTCTCAGTAAAGCTCGGACCAATGATGAACCGTTCTCAGTAAAACTCGGACCAATGATGAACCGTTCTCAGTAAAACTCATACCAATGATGAACAGTTCTCAGTAAAGCTCGGACCAATGATGAACCGTTCTCAGTAAAGCTCAGACCAATGATGAACCATTCTCAGTAAAGCTCAGACCAATGATGAACCATTCCCAGTAAAGCTCAGACCAATGATGAACCATTCTCAGTAAAGCCCAGACCAATGATGAACCGTTCTCAGTAAAGCTCAGACCAATGATGAACAATTCTCAGTAAAGCTCAGACCAATGATGAACCGTTCTCAGTAAAGCTCGGACCAATGATGAACCATTCTCAGTAGAGCTGAGATCAATGATGAACCATTCTCAGTAAAGCTCAGACCAATGACGAACCGTTCTCAGTAAAGCTCAGACCAATGATGAACCGTTCTCAGTAAAGCTCGGACCAATGATGAACCGTTATCAGTAAAACTCGGATCAATGGTGAATCGTTTTCTGTAAAACTCATACCAATGATGAACAGTTCTCAGTAAAGCTCGGACCAATGATGAACCGTTCTCAGTAAAACTCGGACCAGTGATGAACCGTTCTCAGTAAAACTCGGACCAATGGTGAATCGTTTTAGTAAAACTCAGACCAATGACGAGCCGTTCTAAGTAAAGCTCAAACCAACGATGAACCGTTCTCAGTAAAACTCGGACCAATGATGAACCGTTCTCAGTAAAGCTCAGACCAAAGGTGAACCCTTCTCGTTAAATCTCGAACCAATGATGAACCGTTCTCAGTAAAGATCGGGCCAATGATGAATCGTTCTCAGTAAAGCTCGGACCAATGATGAACCGTTCGCAGTAACGCTCGGACCAATGATGAACCGTTCTCAGTAAAGCTCGGACAGATGGTGAACCGTTCTCAGTAAAGTACAGACCAACGATGAACCCTTTTCTGTAAAGCTCAGACCAATGATGAAGCGTTCTCAGTAAAATTCAGACCAATGATAAACCGTTCTCAGTAAAATTCAGACCAATGATAAACCGTTCTCAGTAAAGCTCAGACCAATGATGAACCGTTCTCAGTCAAGCTCAGACCAATGATAGACAGTTCTCAGTAAAGCTCAGACCAGTGATGAACCATTCTCAGTAAAGCTCAGACCAATGACGAACCGTTCTCAGTAAAGCTCAGACCAATGATGAACCGTTCGCAGTAAAGCTCAGTCCAATGATGAACCGTTCTCAGTAAAGCTCAGACAAATGATGAACCGTTCCCAGTAAAGCTCGGACCAATGATGAACCGTTCTCAGTAAAGCTCAGACCAATGATGAACCATTCTCAGTAAAGCTCAGACCAATGATGAACCATTCTCAGTAAAGCTCAGACCAATGATGAACCATTCTCAGTAAAGCTCAGACCAATGACGAACCGTTCTCAGTAAAGCTCAGACCAATGATGAACCGTTCTCAGTAAAGCTCGGACCAATGATGAACCGTTATCAGTAAAACTCGGACCAATGGTGAATCGTTTTCAGTAAAACTCATACCAATGATGAACAGTTCTCAGTAAAGCTCGGACCAATGATGAACCGTTCTCAGTAAAACTCGGACCAGTGATGAACCGTTCTCAGTAAATCTCGGACCAATGGTGAATCGTTTTAGTAAAACTCAGACCAATGACGAACCGTTCTAAGTAAAGCTCAAACCAACGATGAACCGTTCTCAGTAAAACTCGGACCAATGATGAACCGTTCTCAGTAAAGCTCAGACCAAAGGTGAACCCTTCTCGTTAAATCTCGAACCAATGATGAACCGTTCTCAGTAAAGCTCGGACCAATGATGAACTGTTCTCAGTAAAGATCGGGCCAATGATGAATCGTTCTCAGTAAAGCTCGGACCAATGATGAACCGTTCCCAGTAACGCTCGGACCAATGATGAACCGTTCTCAGTAAAGCTCGGACAGATGGTGAACTGTTCTCAGTAAAGCTCGGACCAATGATGAACCGTTATCAGTAAAACTCGGACCAATGGTGAATCGTTTTCAGTAAAACTCATACCAATGATGAACAGTTCTCAGTAAAGCTCGGACCAATGATGAACCGTTCTCAGTAAAACTCGGACCAGTGATGAACCGTTCTCAGTAAATCTCGGACCAATGGTGAATCGTTTTAGTAAAACTCAGACCAATGACGAACCGTTCTAAGTAAAGCTCAAACCAACGATGAACCGTTCTCAGTAAAACTCGGACCAATGATGAACCGTTCTCAGTAAAGCTCAGACCAAAGGTGAACCCTTCTCGTTAAATCTCGAACCAATGATGAACCGTTCTCAGTAAAGCTCGGACCAATGATGAACTGTTCTCAGTAAAGATCGGGCCAATGATGAATCGTTCTCAGTAAAGCTCGGACCAATGATGAACCGTTCCCAGTAACGCTCGGACCAATGATGAACCGCTCTCAGTAAAGCTCGGACAGATGGTGAACCGTTCTCAGTAAAGCTCAGACCAATGATAAACCGTTCTCAGTAAAGCTCAGTCCAATGATGAGCCGCTCTCAGTAAAGCTCAGACCAATGATGAACCGTTCTCGGTAAAGCTCAGACTAAGGGAGCGTGTCAAAAGTTTTGACGCGAACGTGTTCATTTTTGAACAGGGGGTCGTTCATTTCCGCATGCGTCAGGTCGTTCATTTTACAGAGCAGCGTCAGAAAATGAACACTAGAACGTTCATTTTTGAATGCACTCTGACGTTCATTTTTGCACGTTCGTTTTCGCATGTTCATTTTCGCGAGCAGAAATGAATAACATACAGAAACCTGCCTTGCGATGTTACTATTATAAAATGCGCCGGGTCAAATCTACTTTCCCGCAGCGCGGCCTTTCTCTGTTATAGCATTTATTGTAACTTACCATGTGCTTTGCATTGTTTATATACATGTATTCAGTGCTTTCTGTAAAACCTAGAGTGGTGTGTCCGATGTCTGCGATTTTGTTTAATAAACGGATGATATATGGAAGGACAATGATAGAATTGTTTCTCTGTTAGGGGCCTACTTGTCCCTGTCACGGCTTCAGTGTTTTGTCGCCACCTGGAGATATTATTATCTTAAATGATCTGAAATCGTTGAATGTTGTAAAATAGAGAACTGTTAATTAATCTTTGTTTATATAAGAAAATACGTGTGTTGGCTTTTTTGTTTCAAGTCATTTTCGCTGGCGATTCAAAATCCACCGTTGATACCGACCGGTTCGATAAAAATGCTGTTGTCGACCCTTCAATTCAGCGCTCGTGAAACGATCACAATGCTACATAGGATATTCCATTCCTTTTCTTCCGGTAAAAGCCTTCAAAACCAAGATAGAACAAGTTTGAATGAGGGTGTTGTGAAAATTATATACGGGACGAACAGGGGCCACACATTAATTAACACAAAAACCCATAATACTGCAACGTTATTTTGAAACCCCTTCAACTGCCTCTTGCTGGTGAATGGCGCATCCCCACACAGAGCTGAATCTGGGCTTCAGAAGGGGCAAGGTATTCCCCAGACAGTCAGTTCTATGTTGTTACACACGATCTCATTTGCATATGAATAAGTGTCATTTCTAGTCTGGGTGAAACTTGCATGCTGCACGTGACTCTTACGTGGACTCTCCTGTTTCAATTTCATGCAGTCCAGATTCCCTCTGTGGCCTATAGTATTGGACCCTTCTATCTTGATTTAACAGGGGGGAGTACTGCAGTGTAATTCCCTCTGTTGGTAACCTAACCATCCCGCACACCCCTATCTTGACTTTGGATTCTTCCATTTGATGTAGTTTTCTCTGAAGGACAAGCTGTGAAGAGTGGCAAGACTATTAAAACAAATATGCTCACAGCTGGACATGCTAAAAATAAACTAAACACTTCATTTGCAAGAATGTCCCACACCTCCAGGTAAATGTGAACACAGATTGTTACTCTGATGAGAGGAGTCAGGACTCAAACAATGTAGCCATTGACAATTTAAATATCAAAGGAGAGCCTGTCAAGACTTGGAAAGTAAGGGGCTCTGAGGGGTTATACTATTACGCTGTGCCATGTGAACACCTCAATCATTTCAAGTTTGTTTCATATAAAGTGAACTTTAATGATGATAATAATAATAAATATACGGCATCTTTCTCGAACATGCTATATGTTTGTGATCTTCATGTTTTAATGCACAAACAAATAATGCTTGAGAAATGTAGACTGTATAGTCCAGATTTCTTATCAATCATGTGATTCTTCAGAGCTTTATTGATCAAAATACGATAATAAAATCAACGTAATATGTACACTCTCAAAACGCAAATGTTAGATTTAACATCTAGAGGGTTGGAGGAGGGAAAACATTTAGAAAGTGTTGTATTCACCACTTTTAAGTGTTAAATGCAACATTTTAAGCTGTTACATCCAACACTTAAAAGTGGTGAAACAACACTTTCTAAATGTTTTCCCTCCTCCAACCCTCTAGATGTTAAATATAACATTTGCGTTTTTAGAGTAAACATCTGTTCAAGGGGCTTTCCGAGATGGCTCATTTTTGACACCAAATAATAAATATAACGAATAGCATTTAGAACACCGCAAGATGTGTAATACATTAATTGAAATGATAATATTATGCCGAGGTTTCAAATGTTGACAGTGTCGGTTACGGCCTGCCAGGAAAATCCCGGTGGTCATTTGGTGTGCATAAAAAGCCATCTGGACCTGAAGAATATCACGATTTTCCCATACGAAAAAAATTAGTAGCGGTGAAGAAATCTGATGCAATGAAGGCGCACACACCTTACAACTTGATATACCCGGGAACGGCAATCGACTTTGAGCTCTCACCCTTTCTGGGCCTCCTGGGCAGACGGCACGTGCGTCACGCACGATCAATACAGAGCAGGTCAGACAGGACAATAGGGGACACCTATAGGGGTTTAGCATATACGGTTGACAAATAGGTTAACAATCGCGATCAACATCCGTCGAATGCCATCTATCAAATTTGTTATATAAATGTCTTACAAATACGTAATATAATAATGTGTGGTTTGATATCATAACGAAGTCCTTATTCGTCTATCAAATTTCTTCCAATTACGAACATTTTAAGGAGCTTAATTCACCAAATTGTTCACCCGATTATTGTATCATTCTTTACAATATTTGGTCACATCGGACTTTTAATAAAACCAGATCAGTATGGTGATATTTCTTTGTCGAAGTTTAATATTATATAGTTCATCTCGTTTTCTTCCAAAAAATAATACACGCGCGTTAGTTCATTTTTGTCGCTCGTTCTATAATTCCCAGTAAACAATTCCCCAGAATATGTACGAAAGATCCACTTTTATTATATTAAATACATTTATTGAATTTGCTGTAGATAAACGTCAAATCTTAGCCATAATTGCTTTGAAAGAACGAAAGTACTTCTTCAGAGGAAGTGGGTTATATACCTACGAAAACTAGTGCAAAATCAATACAGTTAAGTCTTAAAAGTGCTGCCTTTTCGGGTGTTCTGTTTTTGTTTTTGTTTTCGTTCTAATAAGAGTGAGCCCTTCAGCGAATTCTGGCCGCTATCAATAAGCCATACTAATTTGAACGTTCAAAAAAGAATGTTCTTTTTCTGACGTTCATTTTTCTGACGGGGTAGTGTTCATTTTCTGACTGTCGAACGTTCGTTTGCGGAGAGAAAAAGAACGAGTACCTGTTCATTTTCTGACGCATTCTTTTAGTTTGAACGTCAAAACTTTTGACACGCTCCCTAATGATGAACCGTTCTCAGTAAAGACCAGACCAATGATGAACCGTTCTCAGTAAAGCTCAGACCAATGATAAGCCGTTTTCAGTAAAGCTCAGACCAATGACGAACCGTTCTCAGTAAAGCTCAGACCAATGATGAACCGTTCTCAGTAAAGCTCGGACCAATGATGAACCGTTCTCAGTAAAACTCATACCAATGATGAACAGTTCTCAGTAAAGCTCAGACCAATGATAGACAGTTCTCAGTAAAACTCGGACCAATGATGAACCGTTCTCAGTAAAACTCATACCAATGATGAACAGTTCTCAGTAAAGCTCGGACCAATGATGAACCGTTCTCAGTAAAACTCGGACCAATTAAGAACCGTTCTCAATAAAGCTCAGACCAATGATAAACCGTTCTCAGTCAAGCTCAGACCAATGACGAACCGTTCTCAGTAAAGCTCAGACCAATGATGAACCGTTCTCAGTAAAGCTCGGACCAATGATAAACCGTTCTCAGTAAATCACAGACCAATTACGAACCGTTCTCAGTAAAGCTCAGACCAATGATGAACCGTTCTCAGTAAAACTCATACCAATGATGAACAGTTCTCAGTAAAGCTCAGTCCAATGATAAACCGTTCTCAGTAAAGCTCAGACCAATGACGAACCGTTCTCAGTAAAGCTCAGACCAATTACGAACCGTTCTCAGTAAAGCTCAGACCAATGATGAACCGTTCTCAGTAAAACTCATACCAATGATGAACCGTTCTCAGTAAAGCTCAGACCAATGATGAACCGTTCTCAGTAAAACTCATACCAATGATGAACAGTTCTCAGTAAAGCTCAGTCCAATGATAAACCGTTCTCAGTAAAGCTCAGACCAATGACGAACCGTTCTCAGTAAAGCTCAGACCAATTACGAACCGTTCTCAGTAAAGCTCAGACCAATGATGAACCGTTCTCAGTAAAACTCATACCAATGATGAACCGTTCTCAGTAAAGCTCAGACCAATGATAAACCGTTCTCAGTAAAGCTCAGACCAATGACGAACCGTTCTCAGTAAAGCTCAGACCAATGATGAACCGTTCTCAGTAAAGCTCGGACCAATGATGAACCGTTCTCAGTAAAACTCGGACTAATGATGAACCGTTCTCAGTAAAGCTCGAACGAATGATGAATCGTTCTCAGTAAAGCTCGGACCAATGATGAACCGTTCCCAGTAATAATACAAGCGTCTAGTCCGTCATTCATAATTCAGCCGTCGTCCATTAAAGAATATCCGCGTTCATAATTTAAAGACTTATTCCATATCCATATAACAGTATTAGTACCAAATTCAAAAAGACAATCGTAGTATACATAAACATAGGCTAGTTTCCTGCAAGAGAGAAGCGGTCAACAGTTTTCAATGATGCCGACAAGACATCATGATGTTCCAAAAATATAAAATCCGTATCGCAGATCAGTATTCTTAATCCATAATAATCGTTGTGAAGTCGTTATCTAGAGAGTGATGTATCTCAGTCACGCTTTCATTGTGACTGTTCATATGAGCACCATGAGGATCTTGAAGTACATGGGTTCATACGGCCCCGAGCCCCAGGTTAAGCGAAATTAGACACAAGTTAAGAAACGTAACGCCGTAGATCTTGCACGCTACGTTCGTATTTTGCTATCAGCTTGCGATATGTATCGCCAAATTTGAGAAACATTGAGTGGAGGCGCTTGGAGGAATAGCCCTGTTTTATAAGTTTCTGCAACGATGTTTTGTGACGTTGATTGAAATCGTCACATTTAACACAGGATCTAGCAAATGCTACTAGGCGAGATATGTATACGCCATATGCAGGTCCCACTGGAATATTACTGTCCAGAAAGGGATAGTTTACGATGTCGAAATTGTAATCATCTCTTTTGTCATGAAGTCGACGAGAGAGAACGCCCGCTTCATTTTTGTAGAGATATAGAGCTCAGACCAATAATGAACCGTTCTCAGTAAAGCTCGGACCACTGATAAACCGTTCTCAGTAAAGCTCGGACCAATGATGAACCGTTCTCAGTAAAGCTCGGACCAATGATGAACCGTTCTCAGCAAAGCTCGGACCACTGATAGTGCTGGGGAAGGTTCTAAGTAAAACTCAGATCAATGATGGTCGGAGGGAGGAGGGGGGTTCTCAGGAAAACTCGGATCAGAGATTGTCCTTGTGAACGCCTCTCATTGTAAGTGACCGTGATTGAATGGTTAATGATGTATAGCGCCAGGTGTAAGTGTTTCTCCGGAAATGTGTTGTGATTATTATAACAAAAATAGTATAGGCGAGCGTGAGTTAATAGGTAATGATACCCGACCGGATTATTTTTCGAGAGAGACCGATGTCTATAAAACGCGACATTGCAAAACGATATTAGGTGAATTTCTACCATGCAGTTATTCACATAACTGTGATGCTCATCATCTGACAGATCACCATCTGGATATCGTCTGATAATTGAATGACTCTTACTGACATCGCTCAGATATGTGTTGTACTACGACTGCTTTCATACACATAATATTGACGTTCTCGAGGTTAGAGATAAACTGTCCGACGACAGCCTACATGACCGCTTCTCAAATAAGCCTGATTATTGTTCTCTGTGAATTTGTTTCCGCGCAAATAATAATCGAAAATAAGGAATCGACCATGGAAAACTCATTCCATTCTATGTTATTTCGAGGAAATTGACAGCTACTGTGTCAGGGTCCGGTACACATTTAATCATTATATCTCGAGCTATTTCGGTTAGACTATATTGAGTAAGGACGCCATCAGCACAGTTTGTATAATCATTAAACATTACGACTGCTGCTTATGCCTCTTGATGTGAAAACCTGAAGCACATGAAGTGTACATCAAATCTTAGCTTCGTCTACAACATAGCAGTTATGGTGTTTTTTCCGATGAAATAAAAAGCTCTACATGATGCAGATGTTCGTGTTCTTATATGCATTTCTCACTATCTTCATTAACTTGACAGTAACGCAAGAGGTGGGACTGCTCTATGTTTGCAATTAAGAGTTTGAATCAATATCCGATTTGACAGAACTCATTTCGGATGTCTTTTAATTCCAGGTTTCTTAGCAATTTGCTTTACTATTTCTCTGTGTCTCATTTAGAACTCTATTGTATACCTGCAATAGAGATTTTTGTTATGACAAATTCACAGAGCACATAAATCCTTTCTGACTCGGTCCCTTTGTTTGAAGTTAAAGGGTAAATATTTGATTATAATTGTAGTCACAATGTCTGTTTGTTTGTTTTTTCATCCGGTCCCTGCTTCGGCCGAAATGTCAGGACTTTCCGAGAATCCCGGAGTCAATAGTCGAAAAACAAGCTAGTATAGATAGTTAGCACCAGTTCCAATAATGTCAACAAGCTATTATAGATAGTTAGCACCAGTTCCAATAATGTCAACAAGCTATTATAGATAGTTAGCACCAGTTCCAATAATGTCAACAAGCTATTATAGATAGTTAGCACCAGTTCCAATAATGTCAACAAGCTATTATAGATAGTTAGCACCAGTTCCAATAATGTCAACAAGCTATTATAGGTAGTTAGCACCAGTTCCAATAATGTCAACAAGCTATTATAGATAGTTAGCACCAGTTCCAATAATGTCAACAAGCTATTATAGATAGTTAGCACCAGTTCCAATAATGTCAACAAGCTATTATAGATAGTTAGCACCAGTTCCAATAATGTCAACAAGCTATTATAGATAGTTAGCACCAGTTCCAATAATGTCAACAAGCTATTATAGATAGTTAGCACCAGTTCCAATAATGTCAACAAGCTATTATAGATAGTTAGCACCAGTTCCAATAATGTCAACAAGCTATTATAGATAGTTAGCACCAGTTCCAATAATGTCAACAAGCTATTATAGATAGTTAGCACCAGTTCCAATAATGTCAACAAGCTATTATAGATAGTTAGCACCAGTTCCAATAATGTCAACAAGCTATTATAGATAGTTAGCACCAGTTCCAATAATGTCAACAAGCTATTATAGATAGTTAGCACCAGTTCCAATAATGTCAACAAGCTATTATAGATAGTTAGCACCAGTTCCAATAATGTCAACAAGCTATTATAGATAGTTAGCACCAGTTCCAATAATGTCAACAAGCTATTATAGATAGTTAGCACCAGTTCCAATAATGTCAACAAGCTATTATAGATAGTTAGCACCAGTTCCAATAATGTCAACAAGCTATTATAGATACATGTAGTTAGCACCAGTTCCAATAATGTCAACAACAGATCATGATGATCTATTAGTCAAGTATTCTTCCATCAGACCAAATCAATTTGTATGTATCTCAGTCGCGTTTTGATTGTGATTATGTCGGAGATGAAAACTCACGACGTTTTACATCTAGCTCCGGATTAAAGACTAGTGTCTGGTAAAAGTTGAAAAATTACGTAATTTCTTTTCGCATATTTCCAAAGTACAGCATTGAAAGTTTTTCGGGGGTAAGTTAGTCAAGGCTTTGGTGTAAGACCCCCCATTGAAAAGGTAATATCCTGGACAAAAGACTGACAAAACAACTTGCAGCAGATCCTTTGTCAATTATATTTCGTGAGTCTTACACCAAATCGTTGCCATAAGTTATTTCGATGAAAAGAAACGATTACATAATGGTGTATCGTAGCTAATGATGAGATGAAAATGCCTTCACTTGGGTAGTTATTTACATGTATGTCCCACTGCCTTGTGGATTGTTGATCGTGACCTCACAGGACGTTGTCCATTTCTTCCGCTTGGGTCATGTTCCTATAACTTCTACGTTTTTCATCTCATTGTTCCGAATTTTAAACAACATTTCGGCATTTCGAACCCGACGGGAGTGTCTCATTTTTGTATTGACGTCATCGATGCGTGTAGTACATGAACTATTGTACGTGGAAAATAAATTTTGCGAATAAAATGAATAAATCGAGGCAGCCCTGTTGAAGCATTAAGCGCGCGGTCGGCGTCGGGCCTCACACATATGTGTTCTAAATAAGAATTTGCATTCTACTAATACTCTATCATTTGGACCGTTTCGTCTCTCTAACGGTCACATATTTCATTATTTTCCACTAGATGACTTGATTGGGCTATTACATCATCGCCCTTAAATATTTTTATCTAATGCCGCTCAGCTCGGTGCTGGGGCCGGCTCGGTACTGGGGCCGTGTGGTCATGCACCGCTCAGCTCGGTACTGAGGCCGTGTGGTCATGCACCGCTCAGCTCGGTACTGGGGCCGTGTGGTCATGCACCGCTCAGCTCGGTACTGAGGCCGTGTGGTCATGCACCGCTCAGCTCGGTACTGGGGCCGTGTGGTCATGCATCGCTCAGCTCGGTACTGGGGCCGTGTGGTCATGCACCGCTCAGCTCGGTACTGGGGCCGTGTGGTCATGCACCGCTCAGCTCGGTACTGGGGCCGTGTGGTCATGCACCGCTCAGCTCGGTACTGGGGCCGTGTGGTCATGCACCGCTCAGCTCGGTACTGGGGCCGTGTGGTCATGCAATTCAAGATGTTCACATGAACAACTATAATAAAAGCGTGAGTGGAATACAAATCATCATAGAGATCAGTTTTGGTTCTTCTGATGTTTTTATGAATATGCAGTCAGTATATTTGTCTGTGGAGTAATATGCTTCCTACCACCCTCGTTATGTTGCTTTTAATTGAGGGGTTCAAGTTTAAGACAGCCAGAGAACGTATAAGTTCAAAAACAATCTTAAAGGAAACAATTTTTCCAAAAAAAAGTAAATTTAATAAAGAATCCGAATAATAAACTGTTAACATATCAAAAATCATCGAATCAACACCTTTTGAAACGTACGTTGCAATCATTAATTGAATGAGCAAAATCTAAGGGGTTAGAATCGTTATTCATAGGATTACAAGCCTCTGGTCCGTCAGTCATTATTCAGCCGTCGCCCATTAAAGAATATCCGCGTCCATAATCCAAAGACCTATTCCATATAACAGCATTAGCACCAAATTCAAAAAGACAGTCATTGTATACATGAACATAGGCTAGTTTCCTGCAAGAAAGAAGCGGTCAACAGTTTTCAATGATGCCGGCAAGACATCATGATGTCGCAAAAATATCAAATCCCTATTGCTGATCAGCATTAGTAATCCATATGATATTGGTAGTAAACTCGTCATCTAGAAGAAGGTGTATCTCACTCACGCTTGGATTGTGTCTGTTCATATGAACACCATGAGGATCTTGAAGTACATGAGTTCATACGACCCATAGTCCCGGGTTAAGCGAAATTAGACACAAGTTACGAAACGTAACGCCATAGATCTCACACGCTACATTGTACGCTCGTGTTTTGCTATCAGCATGCGATATGTATCGTCAAATTTGATAAACTTTTACTGGAGGCGCTTGGTGGTATAGTCCTGTTGTATAAGTTTATGCAATAATGTGTTGTAACGTTGATTAAAATCGTCACATTTAACACTGTATCTAGCAAATGCTAACAGGCGAGATATGTATACGCCATATGCAGGTCCCACTGGTATATTGCTGTCTAGAAAGGGATAGTTTCCGATGTCGAAATTATAATCATCTCTATTGTCATAAACTCGACGAGAGAGAATGCCCGTTCCGTTTTTTAAAATATGATGTGTCTTTAAAGCTATCTGAAGTTTCCTTGAAATCTAGTGAAAGTGTATATATATCCTTTACTGCGTCATTTATATAGAGATTATCCACAGCGAGAAGATCGTCTATATAGCGTTTGGTGAATGAGAAGGAACGGGCTTTGAATTGATTGGTTTTTAAAAGCGCCTGCTTATAGTCATATGCATAAGAGGATAGATATAGTTCGGCCAACAGGGGTGTACAATTAGTGCTCATTGGAATACCTTGATACTGTTGATATAATTTCAAATTTCGCATAGATATTTTAAATGAGAAATTCAAGCAACTCTATAAACAAGGAAGCCTCCCATGAATGATATCCCTTGTATGTAGCAGAGACAAAGAGTGCTTTATGGTTAATTTTTACCTGTATATGGCGAGATTCTACTGGTGGACGTTTCGTCCCCGAGGTCCGCCTCCAGTACAGACCTTTTGGCCTTTGATATATGTTGGCATTTGTGGGAAGTTGATGATGGGTGGACATCGGGCCTTACAGACTAGTCTTTTGTGTTAAATGCCGTCATTTTCATCTGACGACGATACCGCTCACCAATCCCCAGTGTACGAGTTGTCACAGCGAAACAGCTCACCAATTACCAATATAAGAGTTGTCAGAGCATTTCCATCATAGCTCTCTAGATTTGTATCTAATATCGCTTTTGCCGGTGCTAGGGGCCGTGTGATCAAATCATCCGAGTTGCCACGTGAACAGGTACAATAGAAGCGTACCTGAGATACAACACATATCACGAATCGTTAGAGTCTTGGTACGTGCTTTAGAATAGGTTAACCGGAAGACTAAACTGTGAAGTCATGTGGCTCTGTCAGTATGTCGGCACCTTATATGTGTTGTAATTAAAATATCGGCGATCTGTTTCCTTGAACTTAAACGGTCAATAAGGTCCTGATGAAGGATTGTAGTATATTAAAAGAGTCGAGAAATTCCATGTGGATACATGTCTGTACGGTATGTGACATTTAGCAGCAAGTTCTTCCGTTAGACATTTCGAGTTTTTCAATATTCACATATATTCAACGCCACAGTTTTTAGAAATAGTAGCGCAATACCTTTCCCAGAATGCTTTTACCTTCTGAGGGATCCTCGTCAAGAGGGTTCAAGACTTCCGGGCTTTGAATCTGAAAGCGGAATTAGGCATAAATTACGAAACGTAGCACCAGCAATCTTGTACGCTACAGCCGTATTTTCCTCAGTGTTTAATGGGGTCAGTGTGGGTATCCTAAACAAAAAAAGTTCAAAAGGGTCATCTGTTCCCCAGTAGGAACCGGAATTATTTTCAGCCAGAACACCGTGAAGCTTTATCATGATTGCTAGAAAGCGGTTAAAACCACGAACAAATTAAAAAATGGTTATTAACACCCAGTTGAAGGGGGGGAGGGGCGGTGGGTAAAATATATATTGTAGCTGTCCATCTGTTGTCGTGGAAAAGACAGTGTTAGAGCGGGTTCACTGGAGCCGCGGTAATATAAAACTGTCAGGTAGAAAAACAAAAGTTTTGGTCGATAGATCGTTAAACTTTATCAGGAGTCGTGGCGATAGGCGTCCCTCACCCCACAAGTGGAATGTGAAAAGGATACCCCCGTATCCTTTTCACATTCCACTTGTGGGGTGAGGGACGCCTATCGCCACGACTCCGACTATTGGTGACGTCATTCGACCGCGTGATTTTCCAGCTCGTGAACATTCTTGCCTCGTTAACTTTTTAGCCTCGTAATTTTTTAGTCTAGTGAACTTCTGTTCCTTTTTTCATGAACTATTAACCTCGTGAACTTTTAAAACCTCTTAGTCCCTGTGTCGCCTGTACTTTCTTTGTCTCTGTTCTCGCGACAGATTACCATGTAATAATTAGAACGTATATTGTTCGGGTACATTTTCGCTTCAGTGATTTGAATGAGGTTATTAAACACCTATCTTCTTCTTATCACCGACAGCCAGGTATTCTTTTGTCCGTGCTTGAAAAGGTCTCCCTTTATTCTTCGACAGAGGTGAATATATCTATTGTCCTCTGAAATCTTACACACTGTGAAAATGGGAAACAGTACATATGCTTTTATGTGCGACCGCATTGAACATGCTGTGGCTATGGTCTCACTCCAGTGATTTGACTGAATCCTAAATTTGTACAGGGCACCTACCCTCTTTGTCCCCATACCTTCATATTAACGTCATAGCAATGTTGAAACTTTGATTCAGCGCAGACATTTCGCTCCAATCGCCATAACATAACGTTTTGTCCCCGAGGCTTGCCCGATACTGATTGTAGTTTTGTGACTTGTAAACATGGGGGAAAATGAAGCGCTTGGTTGGCGTCGGGTCTCACAGTGATTTGTTCTGAACACGAACTTGCATTCAATAAATACTTCCTCGTTTGGGCCGTTTTAACTGTCTGACTGTCATATGGTTTATAATTTTCCAACAGATGACTTGATAGGGCTATTTCATCATCGCTCTGAAATATTTGTATCTACTACCGCTCAAAACCGGTGCTAGGAGCCGTGTTGAATGTTATTCAATATGCACATAAACAGCTACAATGAAAGCGTGGCTGGGATACAAATCATCACAGGGATCGCTTTTGGTTCTGTGATGTGAAATGCAGTCAGTATATTTGTCTGTGGGATCATATGACTTCTTGTCAGTACTCCGGTATCGTTGTCAGTACTCCGGTATCGTTGTCAGTACTCCGGTATCGTTGTCAGTACTCCGGTATCGTTGTCAGTACTCCGGTATCTTGTCAGTACTCCGGTATCGTTGTCAGTACTCCGGTATCGTTGTCACTACTCCGGTATCGTTGTCAGTACTCCGGTATCGTTGTCAGTACTCCGGTATCGTTTTCCACCACCATTTTATTGTTGTGTGTATCACAATTATAGCCCCTGAACATGTATATTCTATGAAAAATTAGTTATATACATTTGAGCAATTCAACGTTTTAGCGGATGTAACATAGTGATAGGAAATGAAAGATGTTTTTTATTAGATTGGTACATGTACAGCAACACAAGCCTCTGTCATTTCGGATAAGTGCAATATTGATTTTGTGTTCATGGGGTGTTTCCATTGTATTCCCTCGGTGATACAATCAAAATAGCGGTACGTTACTGTAAATGGTATTTTTTCCGATGACGCAGATTTACTAATCTGACTATTTAGTTGATTCACGTACATGTACATGTGTACCATATCACGCTGTCAGAATGTATGTATACAGTACCCAATCTACTTGCCGAGTTTCTCGACTATCCACGCCAATGAACCTGGTGTATCCCTAGAAGACATTTATTACTAGTGCTATGATGATATCAGTCGAGGTTAATCAACAAGGCAGCTTCTATCTAAATTTCTCCCAACTGCGGGTAGTGTCAGTTGAGGACGGGTTCTTTTCTACCAAATCATTATATGATTACATATTCACGAGTGGCCTGGGCGGCCGCGATGAGACGGCCACTAATCAGTAGACATAGGCCCAGTGAACGAATTTACTGATCGACAGTAATCACTGGTGACGTTTTCCCTGATATCGGTTACAGGGGATCGTTGCATGAAACTTGCGTAAGTTACGATAGACGTAAGGATATGCATCTGTGTTGTGCACGCACTAATCTCGGCTCTACACGCGTTTCACGAACCTGGCGAAAGGCAGACGTAATTATATCTCAATTTACGCAATGCCTAAGTTCCAGATTTCCGCCACTACAATAAATATCAATAGCGAAACGCTCCACACGGTCTTCGAGCGATCGCTTGCCAGGGAGAGAAAAACAAAACAAACAAAAAAACAAATGGCTCTTTTCTGACTCCAAATATATCGTACATTTAAGAAGATACATGAAAATTATATAACTACGTCATTAGATTAATCTACTAGAGACCTGGTGACATGCAAGCGAAGTTGCGGTCCCGCTAAGCATACTCCCTGGTTGACGTAAGGTTACGCAATAACTCACGGATTTGCGTAACTCAAAGATTTTGCGACACGGGTCCTCGTAGTTAAGCTCACGCTAAGTATAACTTACGCAAGGACTTGGGCTTGAGCACAGGTCGTGCAACGACCCCCTGTTTTGTCTTCTAATTATATGTGTCAAATATCAACTATATAATGCACACTATATGTATCTCAATTATTAAAATGCCAAGCGATTGTAACTGACTGTTGCAGTTTGCTTATTTGCTTAGTTTAGGTTGATCCAATGCAACAATATCCTCATTCCTTACATTAGTTAGTTGATATGAGCACTTGTTTCGTTATTTTCATTTTTGGTTGATTTTTTAGGTTAAAATAAAACATTACTCACTGTATAGTATGTCTGTCTGGTTGATTATCTTTGAATTGTTCTGTAAAATTTATATATACCGACGGTACCTGTAAACTACTAATCCTGACGATGACATGAATAAATATATGTCGAAATATTGATTTACAAAATGCTTTCGCCAATATTTTTGGAGTCACCATCCTCCTGGACTGAACATTCCCATGAACATTGACAGGTCATCCAGCCGCAACCTGTGTTAAACTGATATTATAGCCGCGAGCAGCAATAACGGGTTCCAAATTTTGGCAATGACCTTGACCTTTGACCTAAAATAAATAGGTTTATTGGGATCCATGGATAACACTCCAGTAAAGTTATAAGATGTTTGGTGAATCACAACTTTGAGATCAGATAATATGTTAAATTTCAGTTCTGTGATGATATGAACTTGACCGTTGACTTATTGGCCTTGATATTAATTGTATGATTCCAATTTCTCCAATATGTTTTCCGCAAGAAAATGAAGTGAATTGATCACTTAACTGTTTCGGAGATATCATACTTACAAAAATATGTGAAGCAAACACACAGAGACAGGGACTGATTCTATATCCCCCGATTAGGGTCCAGGTGGGCAATAATAAATGGCGTCTTTGGCATTATATCGGCAAATAATCTGGGAAGTTTTGAAAAAGTTTTATGAATAATACCTCCAGATATAGCACAGACAAGCTATTGTCAGTTTTGCAGGGATTTGGCATTGACCTTTGACCTAAAAAGTAAATAGTTTTCTTGAAGATCATACGGATGGCACACATGTAAAGGTTGAATCAGAAGTCAAGATTCAGTTTCGGGGTGATGTGACCTTTGGCATATTGACTTCAATACCAACAGAGTTATTTCATGACAGACGGACAGAGGAGAATTCTATACTCCCTGAGCGGGGTCCGGCGGAGTGTAACAATATCATGAAATTCTTGGACTGTTTCATCGTTTGGGAGAATCTATAAAAACTCTGCTAGGAGATTGTTTCCTTTGAACATCATTGAACAATGGATGACCTATTGACCTTCAGTTACACATCGTGGCAGGGGTTCGATGGGTTTATGTATGTAGATAACTCAGTCGGGGAAGGCTTGTGTCTTTCCAGCAAATGCTGGTCCTTCACAATAATACACTATACAACAACAACGTTATGCTATAACCTTGAAAGCAACATGATGGAAGTTTCAAACATTTACCTATATTTGCTGTAGATATATAACCAATATATAACGCGCCCTTTCAGGTCTTTGAGCAAATCAGTGTACTTTCCGACTTTGAAACTCTTTTATTCTTTATCGGCATGTCCAATAACATTGATATAGATGTTTTCGCCATCCGTTACCTGGAAATCCAACTAATGTGTCTGGTCGATTGGGGCGATGTGCAAGAAGTGGGAAAAATTAACGACTAAATAGCAACCATATGACTCTACAGAAAGCTTTTCTCGGCAAAACGGTGGATTCTCGGAAGTAGCCTTAGTACCTCAGCCGCGCTTTTATTGCACATGTTCATGTGAAGACTATGAAGTATCCACACGGCCCATTGCATCGGCTTAAGCGGAATTAGATACGCTAGCTCGGGAGCTGTGATGATAGATCAGCTTAGAGAAATAACTCATCTGGTGTTAATGGTTGAGCATCGAGGACGTCTGATGTAGTCAACGCCTCAACGTGTCGGCAAACCTGGCAAATGCAAAAGAATACACAGAAAAACTAACCCACAATGCCCAATGTTGTACCGCCTAAATTTCTCAAAACAGTAAACCTACATTTCTTTGTCGAATGGCATGTACAGAAGGCGGACCTCGGGTACTAACAGTCCACAAGCAGTGTCCTACCATACACAGGTAATAAAGTGGAGCTATATGCAATAGTTGGGAAAATTGGCGAAGACTGGCGGCTAAAGAGCAATTATATGGCTCTGCATGAATCCCAATAATACGGTGGATTCTCGGACGATGACCGCCATTATTTTAACACAGCATATTTTGATGAGAATCGTAGAGAGAGCCCAATCCAAAAATGATGTATCCTATGTTTTGAGATTATCGGTTCTATTGTTTCCAAAAACAAGTTCATTTTTTAATAAATCCAAGATGACCGCGAAATGCTTCGACCAACAAAAAAGTTGAACCTTAAAGCTAGACTTCCACAACCTGTACCTGCAAGTGAAATATGGTAGCGATCCGTCGAATTTGAAATTGTGGCCAACAGCGCCGTCTACTGCCGATTCCATGGCAACGGAAGTAATTTTCGACCTCGAAATCATAAATTTTTGGCATCCCGGTATCCGATAACATATATATAGCCACTTTTCCCAGGGAAAACCGTTATTTGAAAACCGACGAATATCTATTGACAGAGCAACTCCAAATGATCCTCTATCATCGCACTCTTCTTTCACTCGGCATGGGACCAAGCCAGGCGTGCACTGGGCTTGAGGTAGAAATCCTGTCGGTGGCCGAGCCGTCTGAGGCGTTTCGCTGGTGATCGCTAGCCTCACACCACTGAACCGACACGGGTTTGAGCCCACCTGGTGCATGTGTGAAAGTTTGTTTCGATCAAGTTTCCCGTTGATCGGTTGAGCGGTTCCGGAGGAGCAGATCTTTGAATGTTTTGGCATGAATCCAAGGTGACCGCCGGGGATTTAGACCAATCGGTTAAATCAGGTTACATGCGTCAAGTCTCATGTGCCCCAATCATCCGTTGAAGTTTCAGCTTTATCGATGCTGTAGTGTGGAGTAAAAGCGGAAGAATAATAATAATAATAGTACCGATATTAAGAGGATTCTAGCCAATGGCATGGATTCCTAATTACTTTCAACACTTCAACAAGTGTCTGTAGTCGCCTGGATCTATAATCAGCCGCGATTCCTGATCCACTGGTTTGACACTTCACCGTGAAATTCCTGGTAACGATGACAGCAAAAAATGTGGAACAGATTTACTTTCAAGCATTTCTTTAGTGTCAATACTAGGGGCTCGGTAAACTAGCCAGAGAGATAAAAATGCGAGAGATAAAAATAACCTGTGCAATATTTCTCCAGCGTTTAGCCTAACATATAGCCGAAATTCTGATAAGACAGCCTGCCAAGTTCATATCTCAGAGATAACAGAATTTGTTTTACGTCAAAACTCGTAAATCCAGCCCCTATCGGAATTATTCGGATCTCGAATTTAACATCTAACCAAGAAAGTGTGTGGTTCAGTCGGGTTTATTACTGTTACTACAGCTCTGGGCAGCTATGATAAAAAAAATGATGAAATGAAATTCGAGTTTGGAAATGAATTTGTTTAGGCCTAATAATTAAAACATAGAGGCTTCAAAACACCTGATACTCTAAATGAACCTAAAATATAATTCTACCACACGCATGAACCTAAACTGTAATTCTACCACATATATGTACTGATATTTCCTTATAGGTACCTTTGCCTTGAGATTAGATGGTCACAGATATCAGATGTAGGCTTCTTCTTCAGAACTTTAATCCCACATGGAGGTCAAATTTTAAGAAAATAGTTTATTCAACATTTCTTAAGTGCTATATCGATTATTTCTGTAGATAAGACTATTTTTGTGGATTGATGTATGCTTTAAGATGATATTCAAGTCTCCAAACTCTTATTATGGGTGGGAAAAAAAGTCTGATAGAGTGGTGAACCAGTTAGGCTGACAATTCACGCTTGCTTTCATGGCGCTATCACTGCGGGGCATCATTGACGTGGAAAATCTGTTATGGACCAGGGCTGAATATTTAATGTCGGATCTGACACTTGCTATCTTTATCAGTTATTAGATTCTTATCTGTTTATCAATTTAATATTCATTACTTGATTTCTACAGTTTTATGAAGAAAACCGTATATTTTTTTGAGTACATTTATCATTGGGATTTGAAATTTGGCAAGATTTTATTAAACTAGGTGAAGAAAATGACAGTGCTTCAGTTTTTCAAATACTGTTTGTTCTGCTTGCTGAGATATTAATGTTTGAAGTACAACTTTTCGAAAAATAAACGTTTGAAATGGGAGCTCAATTCATGAAAAGGCCAGCAATTAAATTGGGATGACTTTATATCTATCGATCTCTCAACCATAATAAATATAATCGCATATTTGTAATTCTAAAAAACAAATAAGCTTTCCAATAATATATATATATATATTTCTCACAAAAAAAATGACAAAAGTCAGCGAGTGTGTAAAAGTTCGCTCAGGTGGGATACATGCATTTAAGGTGTATAATCGATTTCGATATTTCCATTCATGTTGTCTATATTTCATATATGTCAGTAGTGAGCTCTCAGACTCACATGGAAAAGATGTAATTGCTTGCTATATTGGTATTATCCAATGGCTGTCAGATAGTATGATAGTAAAGTTTCTCTGGTGGCCTTCGGCTTCGGGGTTCAAACTCTATGCATAAATAGGTGGGGGATAACCACTTGATCGGCGTCGAGCCTTACACACCGGTGTTCTGAATAAGAACTTTACGCATTTCACTATGAGCAGTTTCATCAATTTTCATGCGATGTATTGATTATTTGTTCTTTCATATTTCTATCTAATTCCGATGCAGCCTGTGCTATTTCCATTGCGATAATTTTAGCCAAGATATCCACAGTAACAGCCAATATAAAGTGTGTAGAGACTGAGATTCAGAACGTAAAACAATGCATATCGGCCTATAGGCTCATGTGACAGTAGTAGGGATAAGACGGGACGAGGTAAGTTTTCCAGGGAGGTAACTCTTGGTTCCCCTTTTTCTGCCAGGGGGCGCCACCAGTCCCGTATGACTGAACATGATAGGACATGTACTGAAGTGTGACGTCATGTATGACGTCACTTCCGGTCTGCGTGAATCGGGCGTGTGTATTCCTCCGCGGTGATGCGGTCTGGTGGTGATGCGGTCTGCCTCCGCGGACAGAAAGTAGTCCCAAATTCTCTGGCATTCTCCGGCAATCTTCAGGGGCGAGAGGGGTCCCTAGTGTACCGATGGGGTCGTATGAGGTATCGATGTGAAGCATTCGTGAAGGGGCATCCGATGGGGTGGGTGTGGGGTTGAAATATCGTCATTCTGCGCATGCGCGGTAGACCAAGGGTATGGAAATAGACGTTTTGGGGTCTAGGGGAGCCCCTAGTGGTCCGATGGAGTCCAGTGAGGTATCAATGTGAAGCATATGTGAGGGGGCATCCGATGGGCTGGGTGTGGGGTTGGAATAGGGTTATTCTGCGCATGCGCGGTAGACCAAGGGTATGGAAATAGCCGTTTTGGGATCTAGGGGAGCCACTAATGGACCGATGGGGTCGAGTGAGGTATCAATGTGAAGCCTATGTGAGGGGGCATCCGATGGGCTGGGTGTGGGGTTGGAATATGGTCATTCTGCGCATGCGCGGTAGACCAAGGGTATGAAAATAGACGTTTTGGGATCGAGGGGGGTCCCTAATGGGTAGATGGAGTTGTATGAGGTATCAATGTGAAGCCTATGTGAGGGGGCATCCGCCTGGACTAGTGTCTTGGTGGTTGTCCACATTCTGCGCATGCGCAGACAGGGAATTGTGGGAAAAGGGTATGGAAATAGACGTTTTGGGATCTAGGTGAGCCACGAGTGGGCCGATTGGATCGAGTGAGGTATCAATGTGAAGCCTATGTGAGGGGGCATCCGATTGGACTAGTGTCTCGGCCGTTGTCCACAGTCTGCGCATGCGCAGACAGGGAATTCTGGGAAAAGGGTGTGGAAATAGACGTTTTAGGGTTTAGGTGAGCCCCTAATGATCCTATGGTGTCGTATGAGGTCTTATTTTGAAGCTGTCGTGAGGGAGCATCCGCCTGGGCTAGTGTGTCGTTCGTTGTCAATAGTCTGCGCATGCGCAGTCTGGCCGTAGTATAGAAATAGACGTGTTGGGGTTTAGGTAGGCCCCTAATGGTCTGATGGGGTCGAGTGAGGTATCAATGTAAAGCAGTCGTGAGGGAGTATCCGACGGGGTGGGTGTGACGTGGAACTGACGTCATTCTACGCATGCGCAGTAGAGAAAGTGTATGGAAATAGACATTTGGCGCCGACAGGGGTCACTATGGGTCCGATGGAGTCGTATGAGGTCTTACGTTGAAGCTCTTGTGAAGCAGCATCCGACTGGACTCCGTGGATTGGGTTCGTCCGTGTTCAAGGGTCTGCGCATGCGCAGTCTGGTCGTAGTATAGAAAGCAGGCATGTTGGGGGATGCGGTGTGTGTGACCCACCACTAGGGGTCCATGGTTGGGGTTGGGTGGTGGTGTGGGTTCTGCGCACAGACGTCACTTCCGGGTTTCACTAAAACTACCTTCGAACACAGAAGAGTTCCAATGTTCCCCTTAGACGTAGGGTCCGAATGTTGAACATCCGGGTTTTTCCCGGTACGGCCCGGCCCGCCCCGGCCGCAGCGCGCGCGCGCGGGTTCTCCGGAAGTGCGCGGCATCACCGGAAGTGCGCGGATGAATGTCGGGTCAAAAGGTCAAAGGTCACATCCAAGTCAAAAGGTCTCCCTTTCGGCAAGGTTCGGCAACAATGTTGCGGCATCGATATACAGAGCTTGAACACAAAAAGGGGATTGTAAATTAACCTGGGAAGGATAGGCAGTTCCATTTGGACCAATCAGCGGTCGAGTAAAAAGAGCCAATGAGCGATCGATAGAAGAACCAATAGACGGGTACTAGAATTTCGCTCACGGCTGCGCCTACATCCGGGTACTAAAATGCTTTCGCCTACGTCCGCGCCTACATCCGGGTACTTCTATGTAGGTGTATAAAAGTGGGAATATTTAGGGCATCGCTGCATTCATTGGCCTATTTATCCTCATTTTGTGCTTAAGCTTTGACTAGTGAAATCTCATGTTAAATGAAATCCTATACAAAATAACATTACACTGCCGAACAATCACGGACTTTCACGAAGGGCCGTCACAGGGCGTAGTAGAAAAAGCGCATTTCTAACCTTTTTGACCGTATGGCGCAAGCGAGTATAACAAGTGCCCATGACTCTCTAACCGTTCGCTTTTCATTCCCCACCATGGCAGCGAGCGGAACAGAGCTTGCGTTATTCCAACTGACGTCCGACGTCTACCTCATCGTCAATGACGATCACCTGGAGCTGGTCCAAGACGCACCGCAGAAGGTGAAGATTTTGTTATCGCTATCAGGCTGGACTCTATTGACACGATTGTTACAGGGAAAAGAGCCCGAAAGGGATTTCATGCACGTGGAAGTCGGTGTGCACATACGCACTGCTGGAGAGGATTCCCTTTTTCCCCGGTTGGAACAGAGTGGAGGTACCTATATCACACTCTGTACACCCTTATGGATGGCACTGAAAGATGTACTCCCCGAGGTGGATGACTTACTACACCCCGAGGTGAAAGAAGGGACTGTGGCTACCCGGAGGCTTACACCTGGCTGCACCCTATTGTTGTACCCCAAACGAGTGGACCTCATCGATAGCGGACTTAGGTGTTGGTGTACGTCGGAACCCAAAGCGCACGTCTCTTTGTCACCGGAAGGATGGACTACCTTGAAACGGGTGTTGTTGGGTGACCTGCACGGTGATAGCATTCACCTGTGTGACGACGTCTACATTTTCTGCGGTCCCTTTTTCGCTCGACTCCTCTGTCTGAACGACGGTGGTTTTACCCTGGACCCGGATCTATGGACGGCTTTGGAACAAGTAGTCCCCATTGTCGATAAGGTACTATCTCTATGGGAGCCACATAACCAATCAGAATAGTACGTATCACGGACTACACCCGTAGAGCTACGTCTAGGCGCGCATGTGTGACATGGTCTATAAAACACGTCCCTCTGGATCCTACACCTCCACTCCTACGGTTGCAGAGCCATGACGGAGATCCACCCCTATGCGACTCGCATTTTACAGCATGCCACCGTGGTTAATTCACTCACGGGTTACCGAGCAGTGGTCCGGTCCATGTTTGCAGATGGCGACGACAACGAGGGGCGACGCCAGATCCTGAACGAGTTCACAGAAGCGGTCCTCGACAGAGTGCACTCGATGGAGAGGTGTGCCATCACTCACCACTACTGGACTATGACAGCCATCCTTGATGCTCGGGCTATGGACCACGAGCGCTCACGCCGGAATCAGCGACGGCTGGTTGGCCTAGTCATGGTCTGTGCCCTATTGATCCTGGCGCTGTGGCATTGACAGTAGGACCTGACTATAAATACGAGGGTCAGACACAGTGTGCGTCATTCAACGATCGTCATTGGGTCAACCATGTCACCAGTTCTACGAGCCATCCTTCCCCTTACACCTTGGGTGGGGTTACACGTCTATGAAGATAAAGTCACCCTCGTGGAAGACCGTGGAGATGTTTGCTGGTCGCCCGCTGAGACCGTATCGAATACGGTTACACTACACCGTGACGGCTGGACCAAATTTAAACGGGTGTTGAGTGGTGAGCTCGACGGACGCCTCATCCACATAGACAATGCCATCTACGTATACCGTGGACCCTTCTTACCACACCTGGGTCGTTACCAAGACCCTACGCGAGGCTTCACCCTAGACCCCGATCTGTGGACAGCCTTCGAGAAAGTGGTGCCTATTGTGGACCAGCTGTTTACACCGGACGAGCGGTCAGCTGTTCAGTTGGAGTGGGCTCGTGCCCGGAGTGAAGCGGCGGCAGAACCCAATGAACAAATTACCAAACCTAGCAATGAAGCGGAGGCAGATGATGATGCCATTGATTATCCGGCTAGACTCAGTCAGCCCAGTGACATGACCACCCGATCCTTTGATCTCACGGGGTTCTCCCTATAAATACTAGAGACAGTCAAATCTGGTACCATTTACGTACTGACCATGACGGAGCATATAATACGGGCGTATCTCAGCTTAACCCCCGAGGTCTTCCTGCACGTTTATGCAGATAAGGTCGATATTATGGAGGAGGTGGGAGACATCTGTGATGCGGACCCTACACAACCGTGCCCGGCCCACCTTCGTCTGTCCCGGGAGGGCTGGACCAAATTCAAACGGGTGTTGTCTGGTGAACTGGACGGCGACCTCATCCACTTGTGTCACGATGTGTACATCCGACGCGGCCCTTTCTTTTGCTCAATTGGCTCGGCTAGATGGAGGTACAGTGCATTTTACCCTTCACCCTGATCTATGGTCTGCATTGGAAGATGCCGTGGTGGATGTGGATGAAGTGCTTATCAAGCGGTCATCGGACGAGTTGGACTGGTCATTGACCATGGCCACTGTGGAAGTCCACGAAGAAAATCAGAAAGAAACTCCGGCCCAAGACTAACACCCGTTATAAATAAACTTCAATGACAAGTGCATCATCATTGTCTACCATAAAGCGCCAGAAGGTGTTGAATAACGCCTGAATCCAAACAGTTCCGGCAGCCTCAGTGCATTGTCGGCTCTCTGTCGAGCGGCCAAACCCCAGGGGATACAGCGTTCCCAAGTCCGAGATTGGTTAAGAAAACAAGACACCTATACCTTACATCGATCTGTCCGTCGCCATTTTCTACGGAACCGGGTCATCGTGGGAGGAATAAATGCCCAGTGGCAAGCAGATTTGGTCGATATGAGCGCCTTTGCCAAACACAACGATGGGAATCGGTATATCTTGACGTGCATCGATATCCTGTCGAAGTATGCGTGGGTGGTACCATCAGACAAAAAACAAGGAGGCGAATCTCATAGCGGCGTTCAAAGACATCTTCAAGACCGGGCGCAGACCTTTGTATTTGCAAACCGACGAAGGCACGGAATTCCTCAACAGACCGTTCCAACAGTTTCTGAAAGCCCAGAAGGTGTTTTTCTTCCATACGTACAACGAGACCAAGGCTTCCGTGGTGGAAGGTTCAACAGGACATTCAAAGGCCACATGTATAAATATTTCACCTATAAGAATACAAGGCGGTACATCGATGTTCTCCCGAAACTTGTGAGTGGTTACAATCGAGCCTATCACCGGAGTATAGAGAGAGCCCCCATTACCGTGACCCAACGCAATGAAGCCCAAGTCCGGCGTGTCTTGTACCCCAGGCAATCGCAACGAACGACGAAGGCGGTGTACAAGGTCGGGGACCCTGTACGGATCAGTAAAGTCAAAGGTCAATTTGAGAAAAGTTACTTGCCCAACTGGAGCGATGAGCACTTCCTGATTAAACGGCGCCTACCCCGACAGCAGCGAGTCTATGAACTGGAAGATCTTCAAGGGGAACCGTTGCTAGGGACGTTTTACGAGACGGAATTACAGCCTGTCGTAAAAACACAGCAAGACTACTACACGGTGGAGCAGATTTTGAAAACGGAACGTCGACGTGCCAAACTGTTTCATTTCGTCAAATGGCAAGGCTGGCCCAGTTCCTTCAATTCCTGGGTCGCTGCCAACCAGGTGAAACGACTATAAAGCCAGACACCACTACCGTCATCCTTCATTCCACGTCCGACCACAGTGCTATGGACAAACAGCAGCTGTCTCTGAACACAGCGTCTCCCAAAACGCGCAAAGCGCAAGTGGGCTTTGTGGTGATACTGCTAACCCTGCTGAGTGTGTTGTACGGAGGTGTGTTTCACGACGTAGCCTATGTAAGAACCTTAGTCCAGAAGCGGGTCCATCAAACACAAAAGAAAAAGGTGTTACAGAAAGGCGGCTTTCTCGGGGCCATCTTAGCACCGTTGGCCGCTTCCGTGTTGGGTCCAGTATTGGATGGACTCTTCGGCCGACAATGAACCACACGAAAAAAATGGTCCTCGTAGAACCACGGTTCCTTCAAAACCTCCAATCGCCCTACCCTGTCCCACTTACGGTGAAGACCATAAACACCCTCGATGGAGAGATGCAACAGATCTTACAGAGACCGGGGTTAAGCGACAGTGAGAAAGTACAACGGTACAATGAGACGCTTCAACGGTACATGACGTTCATGGACCAATACAAAACCTTCTCTACCCCACCACCACCACCACCACGTGACACACCGCCGACCTCAGCACCGCTCCAACAGCCGCCATTACCAGGGGTAGCACCCACAGCCCCACAGTGGGTGGAAGACGAAGTGCTGAAGAGTGTACCTGCATCGTTCAAGAAACAAGCTGGCCTGGTCTTACAACGGATGAAACAGAATCCTAACATGACTTGGAATGATAAAGGCGAACTCCTGGTACAGAATCAGGTGGTTCCCGGCACCCACATGACGGATTTAGTGAATGATCTGATGCGTCAACGCAGGTCGCACACGGATCCTCGAGGATGGGAGGTCTTCGCTCAAGGCTTGAAAGACATGCATGTACCACAGGAATTGGTGGGGAACCCCCACCGCTGGGCCTTTATGCAGCGAACCCAGCAATCGCCGAGTGGCCCACTACTTTCTTGGGAATCCGAATGGGAACCGGAGTCACCCCCCAAAACACCACCACCACAACGGGCACCTTCTTTTCAGGCCTTTAAAAAACCACCCTCGATCAGGACACCCCACATCTCCAGAGCCGTGACACGTAGCAAGTCAACGCGACGAACACGA
Organism: Hanleya hanleyi; assembly: GCA_036873755.1. Taxonomy (NCBI): domain Eukaryota; kingdom Metazoa; phylum Mollusca; class Polyplacophora; order Lepidopleurida; family Hanleyidae; genus Hanleya; species Hanleya hanleyi. The sequence continues at coordinate 103,461 of JAVTVY010040698.1, read as the reverse complement.
CGCCGGACACAACCGCCCAAGGCCTGGGACACCTATTAAAACCAACAGCAGCAGCAGGACAGCTCAGTCGCCATGTTTTACCTCACCCTACCCAGTAACAGTTCGCTGGATGTGTTCCTGACAACACCTTGGCCAAGTACGTGACCCAGTTACCGCAACCGTTGCATTTACCTGGACGATGGGAATGTGGCCTCGTGGATATCCAATACCCTTACTCGTGGTACAACGTGCGAGCCAATGAAGTGTGGTACGAGGTGACCTACGAAGGCAAAAACACCCGACTCACCCTCCCCGAAGGCCAATACGATACCCCCAAGGAGTTCATGGGTGGGCTGACAAGACTGTTGCATTATAAGGCTCTACGGGAGGTCACGAATACATCAAAACCCATCAAATCCTTTCCCTTCAAGAATCACGTGGACTTCGATTACAACGCACACAACGACAAGGCACAGCTTATCGTCACCGCCAAGGCGAGTGTCGTACCGAGTCCTATCCAACAGCAAATGCTGGATTTCGATCTAAAGACGTTCGCTGGTCCCACCGCCCACCAAGGCGAGATCCCGATGGATATGAAGTCGGGTATGTACGGACTCTACGTCTACTCGGACGTAGTCGACAACCATATCGTGGGCGATATCAACACACCTCTGTGACGGGTGGTCCCTATTAAAAAGACGTATGGAAATCAAGTCACCCACAGTTTCACCCACATGCTCTACCTGCCCGTACGACAAACCGACATCAACACGATCACGGTGGATATAAGAGATGACACGGGACGACCGGTGGCATTCGAACGAGGAAAAGTGGTGCTGACACTTCATTTTCGACAAACACGTGCTCCCCACTTTGCATAATGAAAGTACCTTACGAGTGCGATGCACGCAGCTATATGGACTATTATGCCCAACAGGCCGGGGTGGCTTTCCGGTCTTTAGCGGTGCACGCATGCAACGAGGACATGGGCTGGGGAACATACTCGGCAGCATCGTCAAAACGTTCCTGCCCTTGGTGACGCGCGGGGTGAAAGCAATCGGCAAACAAGCGGTACGCAGTGGACTGCAAGTGGCCGGTGATGTCTTGGGGGGTACGGCACCCAAAGAAGCCTTGAAACGGCGGGCCAAAGAAGCGGGAGGCGTCTTGGTGGCCAAAGCACAACGCACCCTAGGGAATAAAAGAGCTGCCCCACCGAAATCACGCACCAGTCGACGACCGACCCAGCGACGACGCACATCGAAGACCTAGGATATCTTTTCTTAAAACATGTCCTTGATCCACGCCGAGTCCTGTCCCTCCACCAACAGTGAATTTGATTTGTGGACCGTGCCGCCCACACAGACCAGTGCCGAACAAGGATTATGGGTGGAGCATCTCCCGCTCTCCAGCATCAACGAAACAGGGCCCATCGAGTTCACCATCAGTAATGCGGAACGGCCTATGTGGATTTAGCCCATACATACTTGCATGTGAAAGCCAAGGTCGTCAATGGGGATGGCTCCAGAATCACCCAAGCTGCAACGGTGGGCCCGACGAATCTCTGGCTGCACTCGATGTTTCAACAGGTGGATATTTTTCTCAGCGACAAACTCATCAGTGGCTCGACCAACACGTACCCCTATCGAGCCTACATCGAGACACTGTTGTCGTATGGCCGAGAGGCTAAAAAATCTCAGCTGACAGCCGCTTTATTCTACCAGGACACACCCGAGCACACGGACACGGTGGACAATGTGGGATATAACAAACGGAAGGCTTTCACTGCGAACGGTGCCTCGGTGGATCTCATGGGTCGACTACACGCAGACATGTTCATGCAAGACCGGTACCCCTTGAACAAGATCCCCATCAAAATCCGACTGATACGGGCGCCTCCGACCTTCGTCTTGATGGCCACTAACGTAGATGGGCATGCAGCTGACTATAAGATTGTTATCCAAGACGCAGTCCTGTATGGCCGAAAAGTGAAACCGAATCCAGCCGTTCAATTGGGACACATGAAAGCCTTGGAAACAAAAACCAGCCCAGTACCCTATCCGACGTGTACAAACCAAAGTGTTCTCTGTGCCTGCTGGAAATATGGGCGCCAACAAAGAAAACCTGTTCCTGGGGGAACTACCCAAGCGATTGATCCTGGCCTGTGTGGAAAATACCAGTTTCAGCGGAGCCTACCCAGAGAATCCGTTTGACTTTAAACATTTCGGCATTAATTTTGTGGCCCTGCATGTGGATGGACAACAGGTCCCAGCCACGGCCTTAACACCGAACTTTGGGCGCAGGAATTTCTTTCGAGCCTATCAGAGCCTGTTTACAGCCACCGGTCAAATCAACCAGGACGAAGGGAATTTGATCAGTCGGGAGGACTACGCGAACGGATACACGTTGTTCTGTTTAGATCTGATCCCCACCTTAGAGAACGACCATCAGCTGGCCCTAGCCAAGCAAGGCAATTTACGGTTGGAAATCCACTTTGCACGAGCCCTGGGGACCACCGTCAATGTGATCTGCTACGCCGAGTTTGACAACATCATTCAAGTGGACAAGGCGCGCAACGTCCTGTGTGACTTCTCCACCTAACATGGATACAGACCAGATAACCACCGTGCTGGAGAATGACCCAGAGACACGTATGGTTTTTCAAGGGGTGTTCGCCCAAGATGTGTTCCCATTAGACCGTATGTATCCTGCTGCATATGTTCTCAACACGGACCCGATGGATCGCCCCGGTGAACATTGGGTGGCCGTGTACTTGACAGAACAGCAGGGGGAATACTTTGACCCGTACGGCCTGCCACCCCTCCATCCCGATTTAACAGACTTCATGGATCAAGGTACAGAGACGTGGTGTTGGAACAGTCAAACGTTGCAAAACCTGACCAGTAGCGTGTGCGGACAATATTGCTTGTTTTACCTGTACCATCGATGCCGGGGAAGGACCTTATCTACCATCGTACAGATGTTTGACGAGTACCCCAAGGCCGAGGACCGCGATGTACTCGTATATGATTGGGCCGCCCATCATTTCAATGTACAAGCCCCATTCTGGGCTTAAGTTCTTTCAATGTTCAAGCCCCGTGTTCTGGGCTTAAGTTTACAAGCCCCACTGTTCTGGGCTTCAGTTCTTTCAATGTATAAGCCCCCTGTTCTGGGCTTCAGTTCTTTCAATGTACAAGCCCCTTGTTCTGGGCTTCAGTTTTCACGTGGTTGTTTTCACGTTGTTGTTGTTCACTGAATAAAAAAATGAGATCTCACCAAAAAACCCTGTCTTGTGTGTTTTCTATATGAGCATAATGCATGAAACTGGCTTTGAACACCGTATTAGCCAATCAGTGGCCTAGAATGGAGCCAAAGGTAACCCATCCATGTCCAGAAAACATTATCCGGGTGTACAAGAACCCGGATGTAGGCGCGGACGTAGGCGAAAGCATCCCAGTACCCGGATGTAGGCGCAGACGTGAGCCAAATTCTAGTACCCGTCCATTGGTTCTTTTATCGATCGCTCATTGGCTCTTTTTCTCGACCGCTGATTGATCCAAATGGAACTGCCCATCCTTCCCAGGTTAATTTACAATCCCCTTTTGGGGTTCAAGCTCTGTATATCGATGCCGCAACATTGTCTCCGAACCTTGCCGAAAGGGAGACCTTGGACCTTTTGACCCGACATTCATCCGCGGACTGCCGGTGATGACGCGCGCGCGCGCGTGCGGCCGGAGAACCCGCGCGCGCGCTGCGCCCGGGGCGGGCCGGGGCGGACCGGGGCGGCCCGGGGCGGGCCGGGCCGGGAAAAACCCCGGAGGTTGAACATCCGGACGTCTAAGAGAACATTGGAACTCTTCTGGGTTTGGAGGTGAAACCCGGAAGTGACGTCACAACCCAGGTGACCTGCGCAGCAGAATGGAAACGACACCCTAGTCTAGCCCCCTCACATAGGCTTCACATGGATACCTCACTCGATCCCATCGGCCCACTAGTGGCCCACCTAGACCCCAACACGTCTATTTCCATACCCTTTGTCCACTGCGCATGCGCACAGTGACGATATTTCAACCCCGCACTCACCCCATCAGATGCCCCCTCACATAGGCTTCACATTGATACCTCACTCGATCCAATCGGCCCACTAGTGGCTCCCGTAGATCCCAAAACGTCAATTTCCATACACTTTGTCTACTGCGCATGCGCAGAATGACGATATTCCTACCCCACATCCATCCCATCGGTTGCCCCCTCACATAGGCTTCACATTGATACCTCACTCGACCCCATCGGACCATTAGTGGCCCACCTAGATCCCAAAACGTCCACCCCGTATGGACCTATACACCCATAGCCATGCAGTATAGGCCTATGGGCCTACCCAGGCCTCGGTGACTTTTTCCAAAAATTTTACCGTTTCGCTCCGGGACCCTTCCCATCGTGTTCTAAATGACGAGACGTGAAAAACAAATCCAAGCAACCCATATCACAATGAACGTGTGTGAATTTCCCAGGATGGACCCATACCCACCATAGCCAGCCTATGGGCCTATATACAGACCTCGATGACTTTTCCCAAAAATTTCACCGATTCGCTCCGGGACCCTTCCCGTTGTCATTTTCTTGGCGAGACGAGAAAAACGCGACCTCACAAGCCATAGTAAAGCCCACGAAAAAAATTGACCATCCCCATACCCCATACAGCCATTTTCCCTTATATTGTATAATACAGACCCCTATTGTAGGGGTAAAGTCCGTGTTCCGCTTTTTATAGTTTCGGGGGAAAATCCTAATTTTTTACATGCACCCACCCCATTGACTCGATAGGCAGGTCCCAGTAAGCCCGGGGACCGATATTAGCCCTTTTGGCTAGGGTTGATAGGGGTTTCCCCCTATTTTAGGGGTAAAGTCCGTGTTCCGCTTTTTATAGTTTCGGGAAAAAATCCTAATTTTACATGCACCCACCCCATTGACTTGATAGGCAGGTCCCAATAAGCCCGGGGACCGATATTAGCCCTTTTGATTAGGGTTGATAGGTGTTTTCCCCTATTTTAGGGGTAAAGTCCGTGTTCCGCTTTTTATAGTTTCAGGAAAAAATCCTAATTTTACATGCACCCACCCATGACTGGGTGCCCCTTCACGAATGCTTCACTTTGATACCTCACTCGATCCAATCGGACCATGCAGCGTACTTGAAGTTAGGAAAAACCCCAGTACATGCTCCTCTCACCTAAAAGACACAGAGATGAACGAAACCCCCACAGACAGGTCAGTACATCTCCTATCATCCTCACAAGTCAATCACGCCCCATTCACCCAAACCGGAAGTGACGTCATACCTGCGCAGAACACTCCTGCGCACACGTCCTCATGACCTTCACCATAAACCGGAAGAGACGTCATACGGCACAGCGCCCCCTGGCAGAAAAAGGGAACCAAGAGTTACCTCCCAGGAAAATGGGACCGAATTTGCGCACTCTATACTACTAATGGGGTGGGTGTATGTAAAATTAGGATTTTTTCCCGAAAATATAAAAAGCGGAATACGGACTATACCACTAAAATAGGAGAAAACACCTATCAACCCTAGCCAAAAGGGCTAATATCGGTCCCCGGGCTTATTCGGACCTGCCTATCCAGTCAATGGGGTGGGTGCATGTAAAATTAGGATTTTTTTCCGAAACTATAAAAAGCGGAAAACGGACTTTACCCCTAAAATAGGGGAAAACACCTATCAACTCTAGCCAAAAGGGCTAATATCGGTCCCCGGGCTTATTGGGGCCTGCCTATCCAGTCAATGGGGTGGGTGGATGTAAAATTAGGATTGTTTTCCGAAAATATAAAAAGCGGAACTCGGACTTTACCCCTACAATAGGGGTCTGTATTATACAATATAAGGGAAAATGCTGTATGGGGGGAGGGGTGGTCAAATTTGTGGGCTTTACTATGGCTTGTGGGGTCTCGTTTTTCTCGTCTCGCCAAGAAAATGACAATGGGAAGGGTCCCGGAGCGAATCGGTGAAATTTTTGGGAAAAGTATCGGGTAGGCCTGTATATAGGCCTATAGGCTGGATATGGGGGTATAGGTTCAACCTGGGAAATTCACACACGTTCATTGTGATATGGGTTGCTTGGATTTGTTTTTCACGTCTAGTCATTTAGAACACGATGGGAAGGGTCTCGGAGCGCAACGGTGAAATTTTTGGAAAAGTACCATATAGCCCATATAGTCCCATACTGGCTATATGGGGGTATAGGTTCAACCTTGGAAATTCACACACGTTCATTGTGATATGGGCTGTTTGGATTTGTTTTCACGTCTCGTCATTTAGAACACGATGGGAAGGGTCCCGGAGCGAAACGGTGAAATTTTTGGAAAAGTTCACCGAGGCCTGGGTAGGCCCATAGGCCTATACTGCATGGCTATGGGGGTATAGGCCCATACGGGGTGGACGTTCTGGGGTCTAGGTGAGCCCCTAATGATCCTATGATGTCGTATGAGGTCTTATTTTGAAGCTCTCGTGGAGGAGCATCCCGCTGGACTAATGGTTCGTCCGTTTTCAATAGTCTGCGCATGAGCAGTCTGGCCGTAGTATAGAAAGCGGGCATTTTGGGGGGTATGTGGGTGTTTTTGGGGTAGAGATGGACCGCTATGGGTCCGAATGGGTCGTGGAAGGTGTCAAAGTGAAGCTTGTGTGGGTTAGAGTCAGAATGGTGTGTTTTTAAGTGCAAGTCGCGTCAATCTGCGCATGCGCAGTCTGGCCGTAGTATAGAAAGCGGGCATTTTGGGGGTATGTGGGTGTGTGTTTGGGGTAGAGATGGACCGCTATGGGTCCGAATGGGTCGTGGAAGGTGTCAAAGTGAAGCTTGTGTGGGTTAGAGTCAGGGCTGCCCACGTCACCTGTAACGTCATCGGTGACGTCATCAGTACGAGTAGTAGCGAAAGTGGGCATTTTAGGGCACTGAAGGATGATATTTGGGGTAGAGAGGGACCATCCTTGGTCCGAATTCGTCGTGGGAGGTCTCATCTTGTAGCTCTCTGGGTGTAGACCCCGATTTGAGGGCTGCCCACGTCACCTGTGACGTCATCGGTGACGTCATCAGTACGAGTAGTAACGAAAGTGGGCATTTTGGGGCAGTGAAGGAAGGTATTTGGGGTAGAGAGGGACCATCTTTGGTCCGAATGTGTCTAGGGAAGTGTCATGTTGTAGCTCTCGGGGTGTACATCCCGATTTGAGGGATGTCCGCGTCACCTGTGACGTCATCGGTGACGTCATCAATACGAGTAGTAGCGAAAGTGGGCATTTTAGGGCAGTACAGGAAGGTATTTGGGATAGAGAGGGACCATCTTTGGTCCGAATGTGTCTAGGGAAGTGTCATGTTGTAGCTCTGGGGGTGTACATCCCGATTTGCGGGATGTCCGCGTCATCTGTGACGTCATCGGTGACGTCATCAGTACGAGTAGTAGCGAAAGCGGGTATTTTGGGGCAGTGAAGGAAGGTATTTGGTGTAGAGATGGACCATCCTTGGTCCGAATGCGTCGTGTGAGGTGTCATCTTGTAGCAACGCCCGCCAACACCAAGCTCAATGATTCAACGCCCTGGTGAAATAGCTCAGAAGCTCTGATTTTCTAGATATTCCATGGAATTGTCACTCATTCTTCGAAATGCAGTGACGTCCGTCGTTACGCCTTAACAGACCGGAGAGAGTACAACAACAACAACAAGGATGAGCCATGAGAGAACAACAACAACAAGAAGTTTTTTTCATATAGTTTATTCTCCCCAATGTTACATCATACCCACGCTGGGGGAGCCGCGTTGGGTATATTTACAATTCAAGAAGACTCTTGTCCAATCAGAGGATACCATTTGCATTTGTCATCTTCGTTCCTGTCCGTTAGATGTATTCTTGTCCAATCAGAAGTCTCCATTTCAGAAAGTTCCATCTTCGGCCATGTTCGCTCTGAACGGTTTATTCTAATCATCGTCGGGCAGGCCAGGATACCGTTGAGGCAACATATCCTCAGATAGTTGTTTGTGCATTCTGAGTATCTATCAGTGCATGGGTGAATACATTCACCCGATGGGAAGATTCCGTAATTTGGTCACGAAGAACGTACCATTGGTCACCCTCTCTACGACCCACTTGGTGTTGGGGCGCTGTTCATAGGCCCATTGCAAGACATCCAATTGGTCCACTTGGTCCAGCACGGGCTTTAGCGATGTCCGGCTAATAATGGTAAACGGTTGGTCAAATACCCGGATGTTACTGCTCGGGTAAAAGTATCGGACTTGATCTGTCTCCTTATGCTGCAGTACATAACCAAACGCCAGATTTAATTTGAAGGACGTAGGTTGGTCATTGAAGATGGCTTCCACGTAGTTGCGTAGACGGGTGAGGCCAGTCAGTCGGAAATTGTAGATATCTTGAATAGGGCGATGACGGTGGAAACAGTGCCGTATCATGGGCCAATGGCGCCGATATATCTCACTCACTGGATGATCTTCGGGTAAGAGATCGCTGGGAACATCCACCGCATCTTCCAGAAAATGTTCGATGTTGTCAGGCGTATGACTGGGAACAGTAATGCTAGGGACCGGCTGGATATCTAGGCTCTTCTGAACTGTGGGTATAGTCGGCCTCTCCATGATCGCATCACCAGTGGCATTCGTCTCCCCGGGCTCATCTTCACTAGGTCTGACCCTCATGGGTGCCTCTTTAGTGGAAAGTTGTCGCTCATACCGTGGTGATGGACAATGAATCAAACGTTGGTGCTGTCTTAACTGACTGGGTCGTTTGAAGAGTTGACCACAACCGTTACATTGTTCCGTCGCGCCCTCGTGGAATGAGCGTTCGTGGCGCAGTAAATGATCCTCCCGATTGAATGACCGTGCGCAGGTTGTACAAGTATACCGAGCATCGTTGTGGGTAGAGGCCTCGTGGCAAAATTATCTAGACGAGTAAACAGCTTCTGGCAAGTTGTGCAAGAGAACATATCGGCTGTGGATCTGGAAATGATGAATGCCGTAAAAATTCCCACTTTTATACGTCTTTCCGTGACATTCGTGTCTTTTCGGCAACCTCCGTGTCTCTTCGGTCACCTCCGTGTCTTTTCGGTGACGTCCGTGACTATTCGGGCACCTCCGTGTCTCTTCGGTAACCTCCATGTCTCTTCGGCAACCTCCGTGTCTCTTCGGCAACCTCCGTGTCTCTTCGGTCACCTCCGTGTCTTTTCGGTGACGTCCGTGACTCTTCGGGCACCTCCGTGTCTCTTCGGTAACCTCCGTGACATCTTCGGTCACCTCCGTGTCTCTTCGGTGACCTGCGTGACATCTTCGGTAACCTCCGTGTCTCTGCGGGCACCTCCGTGACATCTTCGGTCACCTCCGTGTCTCTTCGGTCACCTCCGTAACTATCCGGCTGTTCAGGTGTAAACCCCGATGTACCCGTATGGACCACACAGCTAAAGGACCCGGATAGAAGTACCCGGATGTAGGCGCGGACGTCATTGACAAGAGCCCGGATGTACAAGAACCCGGATGTACCCGGATGTAAAAGTGCCCGGATGTTTACGAATGTTCCACCATTCCGGACTTCTATCAGGTCCATGTCCAGAAGCTCTCATGTCCTGCATGTGAATAGTCATATTGTGTGTGTATGCATGTGTGTATGCGTCTGTGTGTGTGTGTGTGTGTGTGTGTATGTGCGTGTGCGTGTGTGTGTACGGGAATGTGTGTGTATGCGTGTGTGTATGCGTGTGTGTGCGTGCGTGTGTGCGGGTATGCAAGTGTGTGTATGCGTCTGTGTATGCGAGCGTGTGTGTGTATGCAAATGTGTGTATGCGTCTGTGTTTGTGTGTGTTTGTATGTATGTATGCATGTGTGTGTATGTGTACATTGCGTCTGTGTGTATGCGTCTGTGTGTATGCGTGTGTGTGTATGTGTCTGTGTATGTGTGTGTGCGTGTGTGTATGCGTGTGTGTGTCTGTGTATGCACGTGTGCATGCGTCTGTGTGTGCGTGTGTGTGTGCGTGTGTATCTGTGTGTGTACGTATGCGTGCATGTGCGTGTGCGTGTATGTGTGTATGCGTCTGTGTGCATGCGTCTGTGTGCGTGTGTGTGTGTACACGTGTCTGTGTGCGTGTGTGTGTGTGTGCTTGTGTGTGTAGGCGTGTGGGTGTGTCTGTGTGTGCGTGCATGTGCGTGTGTATGTGTATGTGTATGTATGCCTCTGTGTGTGTGTATGTGTGTGCTTGCGAGTGTGTTTACGCGTGTGTGTGTGTATGCGTGTGTGTGCGTGTGTGCGCGTGTGTATGAGTCTGTGTGTATGTGTGCATTGCGTCTGTGTGTATGTGTGTATGCGTGTATGCGTCTGTGTGTATGCGTGTGTGTGTGTATGCAACCACCACCACCACCACCATCACCACTACCACCACCACACACCACCACACACCACCACTACCACCACCACCGCCGGTCGTTGACGCCCGTCAACGCCACCACCACCACCACCACCACACACCACCACACCACCACACCACCACCACGACCACCACCACTGGGCACACATACCTGGTACACCCTGTACCCTATAGCCCGTAGGGCATAGGGTACACCAGGGTGTGGGTGCGATCGGAGCTCTTGGAGCTCAAAGCGTGTGGAGCTCAGAACTCGGAAGTGACATTTGCATATGACCTCTGTGAGGTCACTTCCGCTTCCGCTTCCGCACATGCACGCACACACACACACACACGCCTACACACACAAGCACACACACACACACGCACACGGTGTACCCACAGACACGTGTACACACACACACGCACACAGACGCATACACACAGACGCATACACACATACACGCATACGCACATGCACGCAGACGTACACACACAGATACACACACACGCACACACAGACGCATGCACACGTGCATACACAGACACACACACGCATGCACACACGCACACACACATACACAGACACATACACACACACGCATACACACAGACGGATACACACACATACACACACATGCATACATACATACAAACACACACAAAGCACAGACGCATACACTCATTTGCATACACACACACACGCTCGCATACACAGACGCATACACACACTTGCATACACGCACGCACGCATACACACACACGCATACACACACGCATACACACACACACAAACGCACACACAGACGCATGCACACATGCATACACAGACACACACACACACACACTTACACACAGGCGCATACACACACATACACGCTGCACACACACACATACACACACACGCGTACACGCACGCATACACACACACACACAAACCCACACATGCATACACACACGCATACATTCACGTACACACACAAGCACACGCACGCACACACACACACACACACACACAGACGCATACACACATGCATACACACACAATATGACTATTTACATGCAGGACATGAGAGCTTCTGGACATGGACCTCATAGAAGTCCGGAATGGTGGAACATTCGTAAACATCCGGGCACTTTTACATCCGGGGACTTTTACATCCGGGTACATCCGGGTTCTTGTACATCCGGGCTCTTGTCAATGACGTCCGCGCCTACATCCGGGTACTTCTATCCGGGTCCTTTAGCTGTGTGGTCCATACGGGTACATCGGGGTTTACACCTGAACAGCCGGATAGTTACGGAGGTGACCGAAGAGACACGGAGGTGACCGAAGATGTCACGGAGATGCCCGAAGAGACACGGAGGTTACCGAAGATGTCACGGAGGTCACCGAAGAGACACGGAGGTGACCGAAGATGTCACGGAGGTTACCGAAGAGACACGGAGGTGCCCGAAGAGTCACGGACGTCACCGAAAAGACACGGAGGTGACCGAAGAGACACGGAGGTGACCGAAGAGACACGGAGGTTGCCGAAAAGACATGGAGGTTACCGAAGAGACACGGAGGTGCCCGAATAGTCACGGACGTCACCGAAAAGACACGGAGGTGACCGAAGAGAAACGGAGGTTGCCGAAAAGACACGAATGTCACGGGAAAACGTATAAAAGTGGGAATTTTTACGGCATTCATCATTTCCAGATCCACAGCCGATATGTTCTCTTGCACAACTTGCCAGAAGCTGTTTACTCGTCTAGATAATTTACGACGCCACGAGGCCTCCACCCACAACGATGCTCGGTATACTTGTACAGCCTGCGCACGGTCATTCAATCGGGAGGATCATTTACTGCGCCACGAACGCTCATTCCACGAGGGCGCGACGGAACAATGTAACGGTTGGGTCAACTCTTCAAACGACCCAGTCAGTTAAGACAGCACCAACGTTTGATTCATAGTCCATCACCACGGTATGAGCGACAACTTTCCACTAAAGAGGCACCCATGAGGGTCAGACCTAGTGAAGATGAACCCGGGGAGACGAATGCCACTGGTGATGCGATCATGGAGAGCCCGCCTATACCCACAGTTCAGAAGAGCCTAGATATCCAGCCGGTCCCTAGCATTACTGTTCCCAGTCATACGCCTGACAACAACGAACATTTTCTGGAAGATGCGGTCGATGTTCCCAGCGACCTCTTACCCGAAGATCATCCAGTGAGTGAGATGTATCGGCGCCATTGTCCCATGATACGGCACTGTTTCCACCGTCATCGCCCTATTCAAGATATCTACAATTTCCGACTGACTGGCCTCACCCGTCTACGCAACTACGTGGAAGCCATCTTCAATGACCAACCTACGTCCTTCAAATTAAATCTGGCGTTTGGTTATGTACTGCAGCATAAGGAGACAGATCAAGTCCGATACTTTTACCCGAGCAGTAACATCCGGGTATTTGACCAACCGTTTACCATTATTAGCCGGACATCGCTAAAGCCCGTGCTGGACCAAGTAGACCAATTGGATGTCTTGCAATGGGCCTATGAACAGCGCCCCAACACCAAGTGGGTCGTAGAGAGGGTGACCAATGTTATGTTCTTCGTGACCAAATTATCTTCCCATCGGGTGAATGTATTCACCCATGCACTGATAGATACTCAGAATGCACAAACAACTATCTGAGGATATGTTGCCTCAACGGTATCCTGGCCTGCCCGACGATGATTAGAATAAACCGTTCAGAGCGAATATGGCCGAAGATGGAACTTTTTGAAATGGAGACTTCTGATTGGACAAGAATACATCTAACGGACAGGAACGAATATGACAAATGCAAATGGTGTCCTCTGATTGGACAGGAGTCTTCTTGAATTGTAAATATACCCAACGTGGCTCCCCCAGCGTGGGTATGATGTAACATTGGGGAGAATAAACTATATGAAAAAACTTCTTGTTGTTGTTGCTCTCTCATGGCTCATCCTTGTTGTTGTTGTTGTACTCTCTCCGGTCTGTTAAGGCGTAACGACGGACGTCACTGCATTTCGAAGAATGAGTGACAATTCCATGGAATATCTTGAAAATCAGAGCTTCTGAGCTATTTCACCAGGGCGTTGAATCATTGAGCTTGGTGTTGGCGGGCGTTGCTACAAGATGACACCTCACACGACGCATTCGGATCAAGGATGGTCCATCTCTACACCAAATACCTTCCTTCACTGCCCCAAAATACCCGCTTTCGCTACTACTCGTACTGATGACGTCACCGATGACGTCACAGATGACGCGGACATCCCGCAAATCGGGGTGTACACCCCCAGAGCTACAACATGACACTTCCCTAGACACATTCGGACCAAAGATGGTCCCTCTCTACCCCAAATACCTTCCTGTACTGCCCTAAAATGCCCACTTTCGCTACTACTCGTACTGATGACGTCACCGATGACGTCACAGGTGACGCGGACATCCCTCAAATCGGGATGTACACCCCGAGAGCTACAACATGACACTTCCCTAGACACATTCGGACCAAAGATGGTCCCTCTCTACCCCAAATACCTTCCTTCACTGCCCCAAAATGCCCACTTTCGCTACTACTCGTACTGATGACGTCACCGATGACGTCACAGGTGACGTGGGCAGCCCTCAAATCGGGGTCTACACCCAGAGAGCTACAAGATGAGACCTCCCACGACGCATTCGGACCAAGGATGGTCCCTCTCTACCCCAAATATCATCCTTCAGTGCCCTAAAATGCCCACTTTCGCTACTACTCGTACTGATGACGTCACCGATGACGTCACAGGTGACGTGGGAAGCCCTCAAATCGGGGTCTACACCCCGAGAGCTACAAGATGACACCTTCCAGGACGCATTCGGACCAAGGATGGTCCATTTCGACCCCAAATACCTTCCTGTACTGCCCCAAAATGGCCACTTTACTTACTACAACCAACTGCGCATGCGCAGATTGACGCGACTTGCACTTAAAAACACACCATTCTGACTCTAACCCACACAAGCTTCACTTTGACACCTTCCACGACACATTCGGACCCATAGCGGTCCATCTCTACCCCAAACACACACCCACATACCCCCCAAAATGCCCGCTTTCTATACTACGGCCAGACTGCGCATGCGCAGACTATTGAAACCGGACGAACCATTAGTCCAGTGGGATGCTCCTCCACGAGAGCTTCAAAATAAGACCTCATACGACATCATAGGATCATTAGGGGCTCACCTAGACCCCAAAACGTCCACCCCGTATGGGCCTATACCCCCATAGCCATGCAGTATAGGCCTATGGGCCTACCCAGGCCTCGGTGAACTTTTCCAAAAATTTCACCGTTTCGCTCCGGGACCCTTCCCATCGTGTTCTAAATGACGAGACGTGAAAAACAAATCCAAACAGCCCATATCACAATGAACGTGTGCGAATTTCCAAGGTTGAACCTATACCCCCATATAGCCAGTATGGGACTATATGGGCTATATGGTACTTTTCGAAAAATTTCACCGTTGCGCTCTGAAACCCTTCCCATCGTGTTCTAAATGACTAGACGTGAAAAACAAATCCAAGCAACCCATATCACAATGAACGTGTGTGAATTTCCCAGGTTGAACCTATACCCCCATATCCAGCCTATAGGCCTATATACAGGCCTACCCGGTACTTTTCCCAAAAATTTCACCGATTCGCTCCGGGACCCTTCCCATTGTCATTTTCTTGGCGAGACGAGAAAAACGAGACTCCACAAGCCATAGTAAAGCCCACAAAAAAATTTGACCACCCCTCCCCCCATACAGCCATTTTCCCTTATATTGTATAATACAGACCCCTATTGTAGGGGTAAAGTCCGAGTTCCGCTTTTAATATTTTCGGAAAACAATCCTAATTTTACATCCACCCACCCCATTGACTGGATAGGCAGGCCCCAATAAGCCCGGGGACCGATATTAGCCCTTTTGGCTAGAGTTGATAGGTGTTTTCCCCTATTTTAGGGGTAAATTCCGTATTCCGCTTTTTATAGTTTCGGGAAAAAATCCTAATTTTACATGCACCCACCCCATTGACTGGATAGGCAGGTCCCAATAAGCCCGGGGACCGATATTAGCCCTTTTGGCTAGGGTTGATAGGTGTTTTCCCCTATTTTAGGGGTATAGTCCGTATTCCGCTTTTTATATATTCGGGAAAAAATCCTAATTTTACATACAACCACCCCATTGACTTGATAGGCAGGTCCCAATAAGCGCGGGGACCGATATTAGCCCTTTTGGCTAGGGTTGATAGGTGTTTTCCCCTATTTTAGGGGTAAAGTCCGTTTTCCGCTTTTTATATTTTCGGGAAAAAATCCTAATTTTACATACAACCACCCCATTGACTTGGTAGGCAGGTCCCAATAAGCGCGGGGACCGATATTAGCCCTTTTGGCTAGGGTTGATAGGTGTTTTCCCCTATTTTAGGGGTAAAGTCCGTCTTCCGCTTTTTATAGTTTCGGGAAAAAATCCTAATTTTACATGCACCCACCCATGACTGGATGCCCCTTCACGAATGCTTCACTTTGATACCTCACTCGACCCAATCGGACCATGCAGCGTATTTGAAGTCTGGGGACTACTTTTTCTCTGCGGAAGCTTTTTCCTGCGACCGCATCACCGCCAGACCGCATCACCGCGGAAGAATACATGCCCAGGGGCCCTTTGCCGGAACTATAGTCACCCAGAGTTGCCTCCCCCTAGATTGGAACTCTTCTGTGCTGGAGGTAGTTTTTGGTCTCTTGTGCCTTGATCACGTGATCGCCTCGTGACCTTGACCTCCTCAAATCCTCCCCGGGGGCAACCACCTCGCTGGGGGTCTAATAACACCCCAGCCACCAGTCAGATTTTTGGACCGGATTCGGGGCCTTCGCGCACATCGCCGGTAGTGACATCATATATAGTAAAATGGATGTTTACCGAACATTTCGATTACTTTTCCAGTCTGCATAATACCTCTGTTGTCTTAGCGTTAAAAAGAATTTTCTGGAGATAATTTTCCCTGTTTATCTGGACAGAGCATATGAAAAGTAGTTCGCTCATGTGCAACACTAAAGGAGTCGTTTGGTCGGATTCAAACTGAACCGTGCGTTGGTTGGTTTCCCTATACGTCATAGCAACGTAGTAAAGGTCAACTTCCGCTATTGGAGGCAGGGATGTTATTGGAGCCTGCGAAATGGAGCATGCGCTGTGGGGAGGTTGTCCCGGGGGAACAAATAAGTAGGTCAAGTTGGCTTTATCCGTCTTTTCTATACTACTCACAGCCAAAGCACCGCTCGCAGGCAGATAGCATTGCCCCGGAATTAACTTGAGCTATAGTGGGAACTTCCCATTTAGGCGGTGCAGACTGGTGTAGATTGCGATGGGTGTGGTATTCACCGGTTCCGGAAATGACGTCACGCTGGGCATGCGCTCTCGAGGAGTAGTAGCGAAAGAGATAATTTTGGGACTGCGTAGGGTTACCCAGGCGTGATGGACTCACCATCAGGAGTCCAAATATGGAGTGTAGTGTGTCGTCTTGAAGCTCTTGTTGTATCGTCATACATTGTCCTGGTCATGGTATAACTGTGAAGTCATGATGCACAGTCAAGGAGTAGTATAGAAATGACATTTTTGGCTATGGAAGAGCGAGTTTGGGTGATCTAGGTGCCATCCTCGATCCAAATGGGCAGTTGAGGACGTTGTATCGAAGCTCTGGTAGTGTAGACTAGAACTTTTTTTATCGAAATGAAGTCATGGTGCGCCCGTTCAGGTGTGCATGGGCCTGTTTGGGCGATCTAGGAACCATCTTTGTCTAAACTGTGTCATGCGTGGTGTCATCTTGAATCTCTCTCTGTCGAACAGCATTGTGGATGTTATCAGAGCCGTCTATTTGTCTGTCTGGCTATTTGTATGACTGGCGTTGGCGATTTGTATGATAGGTTGGCCATACTTCATCAAATTTGACATGCAGTGTGTCCAGTTCGTTATGTAGAATAAAACTGAGGGAAACATCATGATATAGATAAAGCACGGAGTGATTTTGACTGGAAGAGATCCCGTGGTGCGCATGCGTGGTCGAGGCGTGTGCAAATGTATGTTCGACAGGACGTATTTTGGGTGATCTAGGAGCCATCCCGGGTCCGAATATAGCGCACAGTGTGTCATAATGCAATGCCCGTGGTGTATAAAACGACTTGAGGTGACTGTCCAGGTGACTGTATCGTCATCTGTGACATTATCTGCAGAAGAAAATGCGTCGATTGGGTGCACATTTGAGACTTGCGTATTCTTCTGCACTACCTCTTATGGATAACTAGTGGTATACGTGGTGCTGGGATATGCATGTATACCCAGGAGTGGAGCAAGAGAAAAAGCTGAGTAGCTAGCAGGACCTCCGCCAAGTAGCCTGTTTGAGAGCGTACAGCATATACGTTTCGAATATCTCGTTAAATATAACTTGGAAAGTGGATATGTGTATGTGGAAAGAGATGTTCATCTGGAATTGTTGAGACAATCTGAGGAGGTTTGGGAAGCAGAAATGGGTAGTGCAACACTGGAATGTAAGTCTGTAGTTGCATATGGATTTGTGGATCGTGAGGTTTATAAATCGATGAGTGGAATACATCAAGATATTGCGTTCACAACACAGATGGGTACAATAGTGAAATCCAAGATGGTCAATGGCAGCCATCTTGGATTACATACTACCTGAATGAAAATCAATACCAATGGCCGTCTAAATGATGTGAAGCACCTTCTCAAGTTTGAAGTCAATCAGTTGATTTGTTCTCACGATACCACGTTCACAAGATGCGGGACGGACGGAATCCAAGATGGTCAATGGCAGCCATCTTGTATTACTTACCTCAGTGAAAATCAATCCCAATGGCCATCTAACTGATGTGAAGCACCTTCTCAAGTTTGAAGTCGATTGGTCGAGTTGTTCTTAAAATATCATGTTCACAAGATGCAGGATGTACGGCATCCAAGATGGCCAATGCCAACCATCTTGAAATACATATTACCTCAATAAAAATCAATACCAATGGCCGTCTAACTGATGTGAAGCACCTTCTCGAGTTTGAAGTCGATTGGTCGAATTGTTCTCGAGATATCGCGAGACGGATGAAATCCAATATGGTCAATGGCAGCCATCTTGGATTATGTACCTCAGTGAAAATCGATAGCAATGGCCATCTAACTAAACTGATGTTAAGTACCTTCCCAGATTTCACGTTGATTGGTTGTTTTGTTCTCGAGATATCGCGTTCACAAGATGTGGGACGGATGGAATCCAATATGGTCAATGGCAGCCATCTTGGATTACGTACCTCAGTGAAAATCAATACCAATGGCCATCTAACTGATGTTAAGAACCTTCCCAAGTTTGAAGTCGATTGGTTGTTTTGTTCTCGAGATATCGCGTTCACAAGATCTGGGACGGATGGAATCCAATATGTCAATGGCAGCCATCTTGGATTACGTACCTCCGTGAAAATCAATACCAATGGCCATCTAACTGATGTTAAGAACCTTCCCAAGTTTGAAGTCGATTGGTTGTTTTGTTCTCGAGATATCGCGTTCACAAGATCTGGGACGGATGGAATCCAATATGTCAATGGCAGCCATCTTGGATTACGTACCTCCGTAAAAATCAATACCAATGGCCGTCTAACTAAACTGATGTTAAGTACCTTCCCAGATTTCAAGTTGATTGGTTGTTTTGTTCTCGAGATATCGCGTTCACAAGATGTGGGACGGATGGAATCCAATATGGTCAATGGCAGCCATCTTGGATTACGTACCTCAGTGAAAATCAATACCAATGGCCATCTAACTGATGTTAAGAACCTTCCCAAGTTTGAAGTCGATTGGTTGTTTTGTTCTCGAGGTATCGCGTTCACAAGATCTGGGACGGATGGAATCCAATATGTCAATGGCAGCCATCTTGGATTACGTACCTCCGTGAAAATCAATACCAATGGCCGTCTGACTGCTGTGAAGAATCTTCCCAAGTTTGAAGTCGATTGGTCGAATTGTTCTCAAGATATCGCGTTCACAAGATGTGGGACGGACAGAATCCAATATGGTCGATGGCGGCCATCTTGGATTACGTACCTCAGTGAAAATCAATACCAATGGCGGTTCAACAGTTGTGAAGCACCTTCTCAAGTTTGAAGTCGATTGGTCAAATTGTTCTCAAGATATCGCGTTCACAAGATGTGGGACGGACGGACGGACGGACGGCTAGCATTTCCAAGTCCTCCCACCACTTCGTGGCGGAGGACAAAAATATTGGTGGAAATGGCTTCATCAGTGGTAGAGGAAGAGCAAATATGCTCGGACTAAATGGCTGCCTACACCCCAATACACTAACCCACAGGAGTGGACATGTCGACCTTGGAGTGCACCATGGGCTTAGGTACATGGTCATCGTAGGTCCGGTGATTTATGCATGAGTTAGAACATACCTCGGGTCATATTGAAGCTCCCGATGGAACAACAAGGGAGGGAGAAACTTTTGTCGACAACTGTTATCCTGGGAACAGAGGAGCTAGAACCAAGACCATCCACGTACACAATGAAACCTAATTCTGGGAGTAAGACCACATATACCCTCTCACCGATATCTTGTCTGCCCTAATGTCTTAATGCCTTGACACATTCAGATGAACGAAGAGAAAGAGAAATCACACCCACGCAGAGGGGTCCGCGTTCCAGGGTGTGCATGCTCCTGTCCGTGAATCAGATGCAATGTCGACTGCTCTTGTCCAGTCAGAAGCTGCCCTTTTAGAAACTGCTCTAGTGTTCCGTCAATCATTGGCCTTGTTTGCTCTTGTCCATTCGAGGCATTGTTTTCTCTAGTCCACCCCAAAGCGTCAGCCCAGGATACTGCAACGGTAACATTACAAGCGTCTAGTCCGTCATTCATAATCCAGCCGTCGTCCATTAGAGAATATCCGCGTCCATAATCCAAAGACCTATTCCATATTCCATATAACAGTATTAGCACCAAATTCAAAAAGACAATCATAGTATACATAAACATAGGCTTGTTTCCTGCAAGAGAGAAGCGGTCAACAGTTTTCAATGATGCCTGTCATAGAGCAGTCGTTTTCGTAGTTTGGTCACACTGTTGAAGAGCCTCCCTGGGTGGTAACCCATATCCTCTTGCAGATGATGCTTGTTTTTCATGGGGGGAGGGGGGGGGACGTGCGCGGGATCAGCTGGTGGGCTCTCTGTGTCGAAAGTCTCAGTTTCAGTATCTTTCTCCTCTCCATACCCATGCAAAGTCATGTGGTGCCCCATCATATTGTGGTGTCTGAGGGCGGTTTAACCACATTCAGAGCCTGAGTAGTCATTTTGAGTAATTGAACGTTGACTTTGTATGTCTTTCGGATTGATGGTGGCTCAAATGACTCTGCAGTCTGACGACTGAACAACAATCTTGGCAATTCTGTATGTGCGCCTAATGGGGGAACCATTGGTGTCGCTGTAAATTATCTACAGATCGAACATTTATACTCAGCAATAGGATCGTGGCTGGTAGATTGATTGATGGGGTTAATCTCTATGGCTCTGCAACTCTCAAGCGTGCATGTCCATGAATTACACATTACTGAGAGCTGAACCGTGGAGTCTTAGTGGCGTTCACACTCCCCACATTGATACCTCAAGGAATAACCATTCATGGCAGTGTAAACTGTCCAGGCGATTCAATGGATCCCCACAGGACTATACACTGTGTACTGAGTAAAAGCATGATGGACTCATAAAAGTGTATGAATGGCTTCGAGCAGGTGGTGCAGGTAAACGTCGTGGCGTAAGTGGTTGAAAGATTGTCTGGTAAAACAGCCAAAATGCTCGATGTTATAGTACGCTAGCTGGCAATCTATTTTCAGCACAAGCGGGTCAATCTAGTTCAGACCGGTCTAAATTAGTCTGAGTCAGTTCCAATTGTACTGGTCTTCAGAGAGAATTCCCCTTTTAGACCAACGGCTATTTCATGCTCATGTCGACCAGTGCAGCCATGGGCTCGTCTATACACTATTGTACATATGTTACACCCCAGGTCATGGTGAGACTGGGCCTCAGTTCCTCAGACAGCTTGTCATAAGAGGCGACTAACTGGGGCACACACGGGGATCCCGGATGTGAAAATTAATAGGACCCAATTGTACTGGTCTTCAGAGAGAATTCCCCTTTTAGACCAATGGCTATTTCATGCTCATGTCGACCAGTGCAGCCATGGTCTCGTCTATACACTGTTGTACATATGTTACACTTCAGGTCATAGTGAGAATGGGCCTCAGTTCCACAGACAGCTTGTCGGAAGAAGCGACTATCTGGGGCACACATGGGGTTCCCGGATGTGAAAATTAATAGGACCCCACCCATGGGTTTCACGGGGGTAGACCCTATCTGTGGGATTTTCTGGGTGTGAAAAGGAATAGAACCCGAACGTCGTGATATGACTGAAATATAGTTGAAAGCGACATTGAATAATATTCAATCACTCACTCTCCCTGTTCATATGTATATGTGTGAGCGTTATGACCAAGTATGTCAGGATTTCCGAGTGGTCTAAAGTGCCAGTCCTAAGTGCTGGTCTGCGCATGCGTGCGTGGGTTCGAATCCCATGAGTGCACATATGCACACGGACATTAGTACAGAAAATGGATTTTCGATGTGGGTTGTGGTGGTCACCACTGGTGACTGGTCACTGTCATCTGTAGACAGGTCTGGACTTGTGTGTACTTGATGCCCTATATATTCAACCTCGCTCCCAGTACACTAATTATGCAATGTATTAACTACATTGGTGTTCTGCAATTCCACATTGCTGCTCTATAACACAACACAGATTCTGAAAAGCACTACAATGCCACTCTTCAACACTGAACTGGTGCCCTATAACATCACACTGATGCTCTATAACACTAAGAGTGTTGCCAAATAACACTACAAAAGATCTGCACAGTTTGTGTATTACTGATGTCTGTGAAGCTATGGTTGTGTAAGGTCTGTTAAGTTAAGTATGCCTAATGTGTGTAGGCCTCCTGCAATGTGAGCAAGGCATGTACCCCTAGCTGTGTGTAGTTTCTGTACAGCTTTCTACCTGCAATATCTGCAGAGCTACATAGCTCTAGGATGCCTGCAGTTATACGAGTGAGTGAACAGAATTTAACGTAGCTTTCAACAATATTTCAGACATATCCCGACGTTTGGGTCCTATTCCTTTTCACAGCCGGGAACCCCACGGGTAGGATCCTATTCCTTTTTACACCCCGAACTCCACAGGTGGGATCCTATTCCTTTTCACAGCCCGGGTGCCCTTGTTACCTGCAGCTATGTGTAGGCGAGGATATACACACCTATGATGCACTGTTCTGTGAACGAGTATTAAGGTTCGCATGGCTATGCCTGAATATGATCAGTACTGTCATGGGTAAGCAAAGTATGTGTCACTAGTACAACTGTTTGTGGAGGGGAGGTGGGGGGAAGATTTAGTCTAGTGTCACACCCACTCATATGGTGACGGCCAGTTAGGTTGAAGGAGGAAACCGGAGTAACCTACAACTATGGACATTATGGCCGGAAGTGACCTTATAGGCCGGAAGTTGTGACATTGCATGGATGCCCACATACCTTACACAATTGTAGCGTAGATGACACCGTTAATATTCTTTACTTATTAAGTAGAAAATTTGACCCGCACATCTATATTCTCATGATCATATTTCATGTCAACAAATGACCCATCTTGCTGGAAAGACTGATTTGTTCTGTCAAATTTATCAGCAAAATGAATATATGATGAGCAGCTCATTTTTGAACCCAGATCACCAAACAGACCATCACTCAGTAGAAACTGAAAATGCCAAATTTGCCCATGAGGGTACAAAGCTGTCACAATGTTACTTACAGACATTTTTCTAGCCTCTTTGTGTATTTTTCTAGAAATACTGACATTAGCCAATGCCAGAGCAGGATCAGTAGCAGTAAAAAGGGAAAGGAGGCAGTAAGAGTCCTTCACGCAATGCCCAACCATCATAAAGGTCTAAATACCAAGAAATAAAATTAACAACATAGGCAAAAGTAACAGATATATTTTTTATTTTGTTTAAGTGATGGGATCAATTCACTCAATGATATGTGGATGGAGGAGATTGGATGCCACACCTGACAATGAAGATAATCTGTTAGGAATACAATAGATTTCCACGGTTGCTTTGTCAGTAAGATTTTACATGTCTTGCACCAATCCTTTCACATGAGATATACATATCCTGGTTGTTTTGCTACCTAAATTTCAACTGATTCACTGACAATATTATGGCTTAAATTCTCCATACAGATCCATCCATTATATTGGTGAATAAAGCACTTGGACAGTCATTAAAAATTTATAAATAGTTCGATTGCATTGCCACATACCCTTTAACAAACTCTTATATGTTAAGTCAAGTACATGGACTGGAAAAATAGAAAATAAATGTCATCCGTATAAATATATTTATTCTGTGCTTTTAACAGAACTCTGCATCTTTCTTATGATATAGTTTCATTTCAAAGTGAAAACTAGTGCAGTCAGAATAACAACTCAAGGACGAAGGAAGGGTATGTTTTAGGTGAAGCTGCTTCATCCTGGAGACAAAATGTACATGTAAATCACCTAAACACCTAGTGCTGCAAGTTCTACTTTTTCTCAGAATTAAACTATTATGAAACAATGCAATTGTTGAATAGCATAATACAATGAATCACGAGACCTTCGAAATAATCAGTTTTGTTAATAAATATACCAGTTCCACAGATATCCAGAACTAATTAAGATTAAAGTATTACTTTCAGATGAAAACTGACATCTCTCTTTTCAACAGATTCCTTCAAATTTCCAACCTGAATTAGTATTATTTGACATATTAGAATCAATATCAGAGTCACTAGATCAATTTATGCTATGAATACATTAATACATGATGGAAATGAAAAAAAAAATAGAAAATGAAACATAAACATAATTTTTTTTCTTCAAGTTTCTGATAACATAAATCATTCTGTTCCATTTACATACCAAAAAAAAGAGGTTCACCAGGTTAAATTTCTCCCTGGTGCACGAAGACTGCTGATTTGTTTTTACATTGTCCATCTATTCCAGGTTATTCCCATGTCAAGATCTTCAGTCATATTCAAATAAAATTTTGCATAGTTGTTTAAGAATGAACATATACTTTCCATATACCAAAAATTACATTATTTATGTGGAATAGAATTTTTCCTTAATTGATAAGTACTAGGATATGTACCAGAGGTGTCACTTTTCATCTTTACAGTTTGAATGCACGATCGAGTGAAAGCCTTTTCCGGTTCATACTCCATGTAAGAATCACCAGACAATGCATACAATAGCCAAGTCTGGGGACAACAATGTGTCTAAGACTGGAGCCTTTTCAGCAGCACAAAGACTCGGACAATAGCTTCCTACATGAAGTATCTACCCCCTTTCCTCGGTGGTAGGTCTAGTCACCCAGTGACAAATGAACATAGAGTATCAAAACATGTTATAGTGTCTGTTCAAGAAACAGCATGTGTTCAACACACAGAAAATATTTACATTCCATCACAGTTTTTTTTATCAATTTTTTGCATGCGTTTTTTATTTATTTGTTGTTTGAGCATTTCAATTCAATCTAAATGTCTCTATTTATCCCTATGTGGCCACAGCATCAAAAGAGGTAATGCAGGAATTTCATACACATTTCATACCCTAGGAAACAGGCCTGCAAGAAGAAGAAAAAAGATGTATGAAATATGCATTCAGATAGACAAGTTCAAATATCAGCCTTTTCACAAGGATAACAGTTTCTTTGTAAAGCACACTCCCTAAGGCTGCCGTTACTTAATTGTTTGTTTCTCATGACCTTGCTTGTGAAAATAGACATGCTGAGTGCGATAATTATTAATTATAAATCCAACAAACCAAATGCATGTAAATATGAAGAAAAGCAGATATTTTGCACGTAAAAATCATACAACCCGCCAGACTTTTAATTTGCCTCTCAAATTTAGATGCGAGATGGTCATGAGAAATGAACAATCAACTAACAGAGGCCAAAGGCTGAATAAAATAATTTCTGGCTTCACAGGCACCACTGCATCATTTTTTTAATGCTGCATCAACCTGTTGTTGTTTTTTTAATAATAACAATAATTTCAATTCGTTTTTGCACATTTCTCTCAAAGTTTTTCCAAAAGACAATGTTCTCCAACATTGAGTCAGAGAGTGGTTTGATATACAGGAAATAGTATTGTTGAAGCCGGACTCTTCAAGTAACTTGAAGAGCATAGTTGGTTTCATACGAATTATAATGAACTGCTGCATTGGTTTGCGAGAAAAGATGGACATATTTGGTCTACGCGAAAGAAAAAAATACAAAAAAAAAAGATAACAAAAAGTGCCTGTGAAGTTAGAGATTAACTTTATTCAGCCTAACATAGCAACAATGACATTATTGCCACTATTTAAGCATGGTCAGTTGTCACAAGTGTGAAACATCTAGACTTATTCTGAGACCACAAGAATCAATGGCATGCTATTTATTTAAAGGTTATAGTGAGCCAAAGTTCCCTCAACTTGGGAATGATTTTGTCCACTGCAAGTTTAGGATTTTGGAATAAACCATTTTAAGGTGACCCCTCCTCACCCCAACTATGATTGTATTAGGACAAGACTTGAGGGTAATCGTCTGAGCTTCACCCATAAATTTCTGGAGGTGGGCGGGGTCATTTCCCCCTTTGCTTTAACATGGAGCAATATATCTAATTATCTTAAATATTTTCTACTTAAAGTTGACAAAATATTCATTAAGATAAGCAAAAGGGTCTTATCCTCCAATTTGTAGGGTAATTTGTTGCATATTTACCATATTTTACTTTCACTAATTAAAATATGCCACCATGTTATAGCACAAGCAGAAATGAAAATGAACTACCCAGAATATGAATATCCAGCAAATGAACTACCCAAAGATTAAGGGCAACTACCCAGAAATTACAGGCGAACTACCCAGTAAATATGAGTGAAAAAAGTGAATCTATTGTTTGGGACTGAGGTAAAAAAAAACGGTTTCAAACAGCAAAAGAGCTAGCTCTGGTCATATTACATGGACTTACAGCATTGGCAGGGAATGCCCGAACCATAACAGGAGCAGTACCCCGATACAAAGCCAGGATTCCTTCTTCTTTCATCAGCTGACGGAACACATCACGTATGCCATTCGGATATTTTCCATGAGGAGCTGAATGAAGAAATTATCAAAGATTTTTGAGAAACCATTTTATAGTTGGATAGAAGTTTCTAGCTAAGCTCAGAGTAATGGTGCTAGAAAGGTACATTTTTGTTGGACTTTGTTTAGTGGTTGAGTTTGAATTAATGGTGATAGTTTAATATAACAGTTTAGAAAGTGTAGATAGTATTATCAGATTGGTTATAATTTAAAGAAATCTGTAAACGTTACCGGCCAACCACCAGCCAAGATAGGTAATTTAATGGACAAGACCGGTGAACACAAGTCACAAGCGGTCTTAGTTTCATTACGCCAAACAAACCCAAATCTTGCAGTCTCTGATGAGATTCCACTAGGATCGAAACCAGTCGGGGGATATGAATAAGTTTCTAGTCCAAGACAGAGGGGATTTTTCGGCTACCTGGGACAGATCCAGATTTGTCGAAGCAAATCTCTTCAAATTTTGATATCAGATTTGTTGCTGAATTGCTTACGAGAAGCTACAGTAAATGGCTTCAAGATTTAGGCTAAGTGGCTTCAATGTTTGAGGCTAAAAGCGGCTTCAAGATTTGAGGCAATATGACATTGCAATTTGAGGCAATCTGACTTTGAGATCTGAGGCTTCATGGCTTCAAGACTCAAGTCTGCTCCTTTTGTTCAATAAACTGCCATCACAATAGTTGCTATAAGATTCAAGGCAGAATGGCTTTTGGATTGAGGCTAAGTAGCTTCAATATTTCAGGTAGAGTAACCTCTAAGAAATGAGGTAAAGTTTTAACAATAACGGTACATTAGATACCCTACATGTGTGTATGCAGGTCTGGATACTCTGTACCACCCCTGCGTGCAAGCACACACTGTGCAACTATGAAATCGACTGTCTGTTCAAAGTAACAGCCAATGAACGCAAGGCATTGCTGCATGTTTCGCCATCCATTCAGAGGCTAGCAGAGTTTATAATGAGGGTACGCTGCCGAACGATCTCGTTGATGTCATTGATTGAATGATACTGCAGCGTCCTTCCTTTTAAAAGAATCACGGATACATGCAACAGAATTCAAATGGGAGGTCAGGAGGTCACAAATGTGATTCAGCACTACTAAATTTTTCAACCATTCTTATAGTCATACCAAACCCATATTTTGCCATGGTATGACTTTCTCAAATGAATCATGTCTAGAAATGATGTTAATTACCTGTTTGGAACCTAGACTTTAAAACATCAGCTGGGAGAGCTACAGCCCAATTCAACATCCCTGCAGAACCACCGGCTACGAGGATCCTTACTGGGCTAAGGTCACTATGGCTGGAAATGAAGAAACTGTATTTAGTGCTTGACTAATCGGCTCCATCCAGTAGGATTATGAGATTATTTATCACAGTAACGAAAACACAGGAAGGAGGCAATCAAAGATTGCTCAATTGCATGCCCCCACCCTTCCGCTTTAATCCGACACTGCCCTGCCATTGTTCTGTTCTTTATTGGTTGGTGGAGGCCTAATTTGGATAATTATACAAATTCTGTTTCAGTTAGCTTTTTGTGCCATGCCTCATATAATACATATTCCAAGTATCAACCAACAAGTGATAATACGATGTTTCAATGCAAGATGGTCACCAGAGCTTTCGCCAAATCTGAAAATGTGACCTGGTTATGAGACCTACATTCCTTGGGAGTATATTGTGGTGAAATTATGAAGCGATCAGTGAACTTTGAATTTTGCACCCAATTCACTCTTTTTGGGGCAATTTCATACTTCAGGACCTATGTTGTCTGCTTTGGAATGTAGAATAACATGTAATATAGCACTTTTCCTGGTCCAAATCGGTTATGGACGGAGATCCAGCCTGGACAACTAAATATATCCCATTCACCTAGGTTTGATAAACGAACGGCCATAACTCTTGAAAATATAACCGAAAGTAGAGAAACTTCACGCTGCACACCTATGGGTCACTGACCACATATCATGCAAATTTCATACTTGTCCATACAATATCAACCGAGATCCAGCCTAAGTCCCAATTCACAAAGATTTGAAGAAAAAAGGGCCATAACTCTTGAAAATTTAAGCGAAATGTGGAGAAACTTCACGCTGCACAACTACAGGGCACTGACCACATATCCTGTAAATTTCATCATTGTCCATACAATATTAACCGAGATCCAGCCCAGACAAGTCCCAATTCACTAAGATTTGAAGGAAAAAGGGCCATAACTCTTGAAAATATATGCGAAACGCGGAGAAACTTCACGCTGCACAACTACAGGGCACTGACCACATATCCTGCAAATTTCATAATTGTCCATACAATATTAACCGAGATCCAGCCCGGACAAGTCCGAATTCACGGAGAATTCAGGAACAAAGGGCCATAACTCTTGAAAATATACGCGAACCGTGGAGAAACTTTACGCTGCACAACTGTGGGGCACTGACCACATATCATGCAAATTTCATACTTGTCCATATAATATTAACCAAGATCCAGCCCAGACAAGTCCCATTCACAGAGATTTTAGAAAAAGGGCCATAACTCTTGAAAATTATACCAGAACCGAAAACTTTACGCTGCACAACTATGAGGCACTGGCCACATTCCATGCAAGCTTCAATCCTGTCCATCAAATATTAACCGAGATATTGCGCGGACAAGAAATTCGGACGGATGGACACGGACGGACAAAGCGATCGCTATATGCCCCCCTCTAGTTAGAGGGGGGCATAATTAGTATCTGTTCTCCATCTATTTAAGTGAGATTAATATGCAAAGATCTAACAATCATTTGTTACCTTGAAGAATAATGTCCATTGTCCACTGAACACCAGGCACTGTAAAGATATTAACCTGTCAAAGATTCTTGATTCAGTTAGCACATTGTACAGAATACCATATTCTGTGTGTAAACTGCACTGGCTATTATCATTCAATGTGCATGGAATAATCTACAGTAGTGCCAGTTAAGACCAGAGTAAATGAGCGGTGATATTGGAACTGAAATGGACAATTTGTTCATCAAGTTCACACATACCTTTTCCCTTCCGGTGTAAGTAAATGTTTTATCCATTCATAGGTCATAAAATACACTCCACTACCAGGGACATCTGAAATGATACAGAGAATGCAAAACGTGTTGCTTCAAACAAATGTCTCTTTAATACTTTTGGCCAATTCCTTTAATTCACTTCATATGCTTCATCACACAAATGACATACCTCAGATCAGAAGACTATTCACTCACATACACCTGGTCAGGCGACCACTCACTCACATACATCTGGTCAGGCGACCATTCACTCACATACACCTGGTCAGGGGACCATTCACTCACACACACCTGGTCAGGGGACCATTCACTCACATACACCTGGTCAGGCGACCATTCACTCACATACACCTGATCAGGGGACCATTCACTCACATACACCTGGTCAGGCGACCATTCACTCACATACATCTGGTCAGGCGACCATTCACTCACATACACCTGGTCAGGCGACCATTCACTCACATACATCTGGTCAGGGGACCATTCACTCACATACACCTGGTCAGGCGACCATTCACTCACATACATCTGGCCAGGCGACCATTCACTCACATACATCTGGTCAGGCGACCATTCACTCACATACATCTGGTCAGGCGACCATTCACTCACATACACCTGGTCAGGCGACCATTCACTCACATACATCTGGTCAGGCGACCATTCACTCACATACACCTGGTCAGGCGACCATTCACTCACATACACCTGGTCAGGCGACCATTCACTCACATACACCTGGTCAGGCGACCATTCACTCACATACACCTGGTCAGGCGACCATTCACTCACATACACCTGGTCAGGCGATCATTCACTCACATACACCTGGTCAGCCGACCATTCACTCACATACACCTGGTCAGGTGACCATTCACTCACATACACCTGGTCAGGCGACCATTCACTCACATACACCTGATCAGGCGACCATTCACTCACATACACCTGGTCAGGCGACCATTCACTCACATACACCTGGTCAGGCGACCATTCACTCACATACATCTGATCAGGGGACCATTCACTCACATACATCTGGTCAGGCGACCATTCACTAACATACATCTGATCAGGGGACCATTCACTCACATACATCTGGTCTGGGACCATTCACTCACACACATTTGATCCGGGGACCATTTACTCACATACACCTGGTCAGGGCACCATTCACTCACATACATCTGGTCGGGGAAGACCATTTACTCACATACATCTGATTGGAGGACCATTCACTAGCATACACCTGATGGAGGACCATTCATTTCCATATCTCTGTAATGGTGAGTGCTTGGTGAGCACAAGTTCCTGTTGCTTCAACGCATTTTGCTGAGAAGCAACACCAACTTGATGTGGTGTCTAGCAATATGATTGCACTTTTCTTTATTTCACCAATGTAGGCGTCCTGCCTGTGTCTTGTGGGTTGTCCTCAGTGTTTTATAAGATGGATGACTAAACTTAACTTACTCATTCACCCACATCTCTGTACAGCAGGACCATTCACTCGCATATGTCCGATAAGCGTAACATTCACTCACATACACCCTAACACCCCCCCCCCCCCAAATCTCCCGGTCAAAGGAAGCTTACCTTGCATACCTTGTTTTAATGAAGGAACCGTTCACTTGAATGTATACCACTGTCCAGAAAATCTTTCTCTCTTGCATGCATTTGATCAAATGATCATTCACTCATTTACTGTTGAGCACAGCAACATGCCTTCGATGGAATGACCATTCACTCACATACCGTTTCAGCAGAGGGACATCTCTTGCATGCCTTTGATGAAGAAATCATTTCATTTGCATGCACGTAGTCTGATCCTATGACATACCTCTAAGCAGAGTTGCTGCAGTGCCTCTGTATACACCCTTAATACCAGCTTCTTTATATAACTGCTTTGCACAGTCAATGGGACCTTTATACTTGGCTTCACTTGGAGCAGAGGCCTGCTGAATCTGCATGAGATGAATCATCAAATACATTGTAGTTACACGTTATTGTAGGATAGCAGAGAACCTTTCATGGACACTGGATCATTCCCTGGCCTCAGATATTGACACGTGCACTTTCACTTGAGTCTTCTCTGATCCAGTGATTGTCTTCAAGTTTCTGTGTAAGGAGGTCTAAGGAGATTGATTATAACTTTCTTAGTCTACTGTTAAAACAGTGATAGGAGCATGCAAGATTTCAGCAAGTCTACTATTGTTTGGGGAATCAAGCTGCATTTGGAACTAGTGCTAGCTTTGGGCGGTCATCAGCATTCATTGTGTACTTACACAAGTAGACTTCTTTGTTAACACTTCAAATTAGCCTCGATATATCAGCCCATCAGCTCTGTAGTATAACTACTGAGAGAATATGTCACCCTACACACAGTAATTGGGTAGTTCTGATTGGCTCATCTCTGGTATGTAGATGAAATGTATACCTCGGAGTTGAATGCTTTCAGTGGTCCTATCTATCAAGGCTAATTCAAAGTGTAAAAGGAGAAGTTGATTTGTGTATGCAGATGGCATTCGTACTCTAGGTACCGTAGGTGATTAGTTTGATCGGTCAGTCTGAGAATCTTAGTTCAACCAAATCTCAGTTCCTACATACTTAAATGGCCTTATAACTCACACTAAGGGTATACAGGACAAAATATATTTGATGCCTAATTTTTCAGCATGACTATACAAGTATCTACAAGTCCACAGATACAATTTATCTAAACTTACTTGCAACAAACACTTTATCCTTTCTCCAGGGGCCATAATTACTGTTGTGAAAACACCTGCTAACATTCCTGCATTAAATATCTGAACATATCTGCAAATGAAAATCATGTGTTACAGTTTAAGGTAGGCTTACAAAACTATACATGTATATATATGTATATTAATCACTTTCAGTTACTATGCTAGTGTTGTTATTCCACGGGTATCCAGTTATCCATTACTTGCAAGTATATACTCAGAACTAAAGTGTACCAATATTTATTGATATTTAAGGACTTCCCACATCTTGGATAGGAATAATATTTAATGATGTAGATCAGTCAAAACAAGCTTCATAAATCCACATGTTACACATAAAACTTGATATGTCGACAACAGAGTTAGTACGATTAATGTTAGTATTTCATACCATTTGTTGAACTGAAATATTTGAAGGGTCATACAACAAATTATAAATGTATTCTCAAATTTATTTCCGGTCAATAGTTTAATTAAGGATCTAATTGCCCAACATGTTTCCATGCCCTTAGACAGCTGAAATGCTAGTGCGACTGGATTCAATGTTCATTGCATTCCTCACGTTTGCTATTGTATGCATTGTTTCGTAATACAGTGAAACCTGTGCAAGCTTATACCGACCATGCTTTGGACCAGATTATAGTGTCAGTCTTGACAGGGTTCCTGATTAGCTGTTCAAAATGGATAATGTCTGTATTTAGAGGTTGGTCGGTTTACCCAGGTGTCGTTATTCACAGGTTTCACTCTATATACTTTCATGAGTATATGGACCTATTTTCTACATGTACATTGTGGGGACATTTCAGAGGAAGAGAAAACTACTAACGATAACTGATGATCTGGTGTTTTCTGTTGTAATTTTTTACCAACACCAAACCCGAAGAAACAAATGGCAAACATTGGCGTAACCCCAATCAGTGGAGCTCCCATTCCTTTGTATAGCCCTAAAAATCCCTGAAAATATATAAAGTACATACAATCAATGTCAATCACAAATATGCCTGGAACATCTGGTAGTCGTCTAGCGAACACTATTCATGCCTTTGAAAGTTGAAACTGAAGACTTTTTTTAAATACAAGTAACAGATAAAAATTTGTTGTTTTATTTTTTTTATTTTTATTTTTTCACATATTACATGTGCATGGACGTAATTTTTCATTGGAAAAAAAGCCATTTAGAATTACAGACCCTTCCATATGGGGAGAGGATGAACCTATTTTCAATAGACGCCCACAATAGTTCAGCAAAGCCGAATTCTTGAAACAATACTTGCCTCTTTTTTAATTGTTTTGACGGCACAGTCAAAAGCTCCTTTATAGAGGGGTGATTGGCCTGGTGCTGGTTTGGGCATGGTCTGTAAACGGACCTGGATAAATTAGATGGAACACATACACTGGTCATTAAACTTTGTTGATTTATTTGTTGTACCAGTTCCACATGAGCATTTTGTACAATGAAGTAAATTGAATAAAAATATTACATGTAATATCATGTTTATTACACTATTCATATAAAATATATACATGTAAATGTCAGCAATACAGATCATTTCAATACAAACATGAAATTAATCACCGGTATCACAATCAAAGCATCTCTAGAGGCATTCAGATTCTCAAGAATACAAAACATTTAAGACAATCTTGGAAATAGCCAATACATTCCAAGTGAACCCATGATGCAATGCATAACACGGTCTGTCCTTCTCAGACATGTCAGATATTTGCATCAGAAAAGGCATAGTGACCAATGACATTCATGGAAGTTTGTTTTGGGGCTGCAATGATCCACTGGTCCCCAATGATCAACATGAACCAGTATGAACAATGAGCAGAAAATATTGCTAAATGTAATATTTTATATCTGAATTGCCTCATTGACCAGTGCTAGTATCATGGTACTTTATAAATTGAAGGTGCATATTATGATTCAACAACTGTGTTTGTCTTCTTCTTTTGTATTCCCCCCTGAGAACACTGCCAAACTACTTGACACTAATGTCAGTATGCATATGTGTTCCATAGAATATCATATTTTTTAGGGGGGGAAACGGCAAAACTGGGGGGGAAGTGACTCAAAATTTTTGGGGGGGAATGTCTTTTTTGGGGGGGAAATGGTTTGGGGGGGAAGTGTCTAGCATTCAAATGAACAGTTTGCACTGTACTGGTAACTAATCAGTTTCAAGCGATATACGCAGTGGGGTGACATGGACAAGTGCCTGTGGCAATGGATACAATTTCCATAGCAATGGACTTTTTGTTCACTATACATAAAGGATATCTTGATTGCACATGCAACTGTGATATATGCCATGGGTCAGTTCCGAAGTCAGGTGGACCATAACTGCATATGAATGAAAGTTACATGAGCCGGATTGGCTCCCCTTTTCCACACCACAGCATCGCCGTGATGTGGGGTACAGGTAACTACCACGGGCGTCGCCAAGATTTCTTCTGACAGAGTCATTTCCTATGCTTACTTATTAGAGACCCCAGTACTGCATTGTCCAACATAGGAAAATAACATGTGGTTGGGTGCTGAGAGGGGGTTGTTTGCCCCCCCCCCCCCCCCGCCCCATCAGTGACGCCCTTGAATACAGGTAAATACACGAATAGTAACGACAAAAGCTATTCTGGAAGACGGGAGTATCCCAGCAGCCTTTGCGGCGCTGCCTGACAACAATGGCGTGGGCTAAAGCAACGCATAGCGACGTATTCACTCAGCCCAGGCAGACCGCGATTCTCGCCGTTAAATCGTATTTCCTCGACGTTTGCGGCTGGTAATCATTTGGAGTCGATAATATATTGTTAATAAGGTAATATTTAACAGCTGAAAGGATCAATTGTGTGGTAAAGACTCCAGGAAAGGGTAATAAACAGCTCTTAAATAACCCACAACACTGATCTACAGGGCGCTAACACAGCCGTTAAAATCCTGGGGTTAACACAGCAGCAACACCGTCATTGTCGGCATATAGCACGGATAATCTGTTTTAATTTCCCCCCATAAAGCTGTTAATTATCCATATTCAGTGATTGACTTATTAAATGATTAACATCAGCATGGAGCAGTATGTATCCGTGGCTTATAACCGTAAATTTTCTGTATAAACAGTCAATCAATTTTATTTGATCTTTGGTCTGACGTGTTTCTTTGTCATGTTGACACTGTGATGAGTAATTCTCAGTTACAGTGATTATTTCATTGACTTGTATAGTACAATCCATTACTCAATCAGTCTTTATATAACCCATCATCAGTATCCGAGTCATTCAAACTTCAAACTTAAGAGAAACAGGTAATGCTAATATAGTAAAAATGCCAAAGGCGTGTTGTGTTCATGACTGTACAGCTAACAAAGACAAGTTTCCAAATTTGAAGTTTTATATTCTTCCGGCCCAGAGTGATCAATAAGTCAATCATTTAATAAGTCAATCACTGAATATGGATAATTAACAGCTTTATGGGGGGAAATTAAAACAGATTATCCATGCTATATGCCGACAATGACGGTGTTGCCGCTGTGTTAACCCCAGGATTTTAACGGCTGTGTTAGCGCCCTGTAGATCAGTGTTGTGGGTTATTTAAGAGCTGTTTATTACCCTTTCCTGGAGTCTTTACCACACAATTGATCCTTTCAGCTGTTAAATATTACCTTATTAACAATATATTATCGACTCCAAATGATTACCAGCCGCAAACGTCGAGGAAATACGATTTAACGGCGAGAATCGCGGTCTGCCTGGGCTAAGTGAATACGTCGCTATGCGTTGCTTTAGCCCACGCCATTGTTGTCAGGCAGTGCCGCAAAGGCTGCTGGGATACTCCCGTCTTCCAGAATGATAACCACAATGCAACATGTGTATCACCAGACAGCTCAAATAAGTATTTAGATACCAGTATGTTTCGTATTAATATTGACATTGGCAGCCATATGAGTTGTGGTTTTCAGATAGTGGTTAATGACCAAAACTATGTCCAAGTACATTCAACAAGTCAAGGTCTGTTATTCAGTGGAAAACTCAACTCACTTTGATGGTATCCAGCGGGTGGCCAGCTCCAACCAAACAAACGCCACCAAATCCACCAGAAATAAAATCTTTCAACTGTTGAGACATCTTGAGTTGATTTTATCACAATATAAGTATGAAATATAAATGGCAGTAATTCTATGTGAAATTTGCCGGTCTACAGGTCAACACAACTGCATGGACTTGTCAATATGCGACGCTGCAAGCTGTCACACTTCACTGGTCCCGGGGTTGGGTCCAAACCAAAACAAAAGTTGATCCGGCCGACTGCAAAAAGCAAAAAATAATTCAAACTAATATGTTATCAATGCTATACTGCCATTGTTCTGATAAAACTAGTCGCATTGAGGGCTTTCAAGTGCCACAAACAACAGCTCACGTAAAACACATCTTTCCTGTCCGGCAGTGAGTTCAAAAATGAGATAAAACTCTTCGGTAGCCGGTGTAACAACAACGACAGACCGAAGTTCACAAGTCAAATTTTGGCGCCACCTATTATTCTATTGCGTGGGAAGGGGAGGTAATTTTTTATCAACTATTTCCATCCTCCATCCCCGAGATTGAAACAAGGCAATCAAACAATGCTGATTATTAAAAGAATACTGATTAATCGATGTTGAATCGATATTTTAATTGTTATCATATAGTGGCATACGGTAGCGTGTGGTAACAAAAAAATATCAATTCATTGTTTTATCAATCAACATTGTTTGATTGATTTGAGACATGGTCCTGTGATTGAAATCCAGCTAGCAATTTCTTGTGAGATCCTAGTCAATTCATTATTATTATTTTTTAATTATTATTATTATTGTTATAATTTTTTTAGGTAATCTTTCGATTAAAAAAAACCGTCGGACAAAGTTTCTAGGCCGAGATCGGCTCATTGATTAATAAAAAATAGTAGCCCTAAAATATACACACAAACAATTTGCCGCAGGCCTATTATGTAAGCATAGGCCTACATAATTTTTTGCTCCAATATGTGAATTCATTTCTGGATATTCATTTGGATAGCGACATATATGATTAGGGAGCATTGAATATGATATTCATTTATTAAGATTGGGTGTGACTGTCTGTACATGTAAGCCTTAGTTAGGTCATGTTACATGTATGTACCGTACCGGTAGATGACTAAATATTAGCAATTCGTACTTGGGCGTTAATCCCAACCTCATCCAGATTACGAACGGAATTAACTCCTGCATGGATATCATAATAATGCTTGTCGGGGTACCGGGTTAATTCTATTGAATATGCCTACTCTTCACAGACAAGTCATGGTTTATTGGAGTGAACTTTACGGACTAGAAATCAGATTGCAATTTGGAAATCAAGCAGTGGCCATGTACAATGTATTAACCTACTCAGTCCATTCCCCAAAGCGAGTAGGTAAATTAAATCACTTTGTCATGATTTTTGTTACAAGAGAAAAAATAGTTGTTGCCCAGGGAACATTTCCTGATCAACCATAATACACATTTTTTGCTGAGTAAACAGACTTCGAGTTAATTGTTCTCATCTTTATTATGAATTTCGTGAATAGCATATTCCTCATTTTCGTACAAATCTATCTCAAAACTCATCTATCTGAAAGTACCGGTATCAGTGTAGCTCAGATTTGCATCTGTAGAATAATTGGTAATTAGCTGACAATGTCAACAATTTCCTCTGGAAATCAGCAGCTAAAATAATATCATTTCTCGAAATTAATTAATTTCGGTGAATAATCCATGATAGCACGGTTTAGTATCAGTCACGTATTCTCTGAGATTTCTCCACTCTCCATACCTCTGTTCCTCATCGACACCTTATTGAACACCTCAGTTCATTGATAATATCTGTGTTCAATAAAACTGATCACCGGTAAATACGTAGCGTGGCCCGTGGTCAATGTGTCCAGTCACGACTGATGGTCATGGTCGAGCGAGTTTGGCCCGTTATGACTGAGAACCCGAGCAGAATACAATTACCAAGTTGATATTGTGATAATAATAAAACCAAGTTTATTCATTCATATACAAGTGGTGTTCTGTTATTAATTATGTACTGGAATGGCAGTGCAGTGGTCCCCAGATGTGGATTGTCCAATGGTTGGTTGAAGACATTTGGTTGGTTGGTGACAAGTTGTTGGTTGTTGATCAAGGTTTGGCTGGTGACCGATGATAGGCTGTTGATCAAGGTTTGGTTGGTGACCAATGGTTGGTTGATGACCAAGGTTTGGTTGATGACCAATGGTTGGTTGATGGCCAAGGTTTGGTTGGTGACCAGTGGTTGGTTGATGACCAAGGCTTGGTTGGTGACCAATGGTTGGTCGATGACCAAGGTTTGGTTGTTGACCAATGGTTAGTTCTTAACCAAGGTTTGGTTGGTGGCCAGTGGTTGGTTGTTAACCAAAGTTTGGTTGGTGACCAATGGTTGGTTGTTAATCAAGGTTTTGTTGGTGACCAATGGTTGGTTGTTAACCAAGGTTTGGTTGGTGACCAATGGTTAGTTCTTAACAAGGTTTGGTTGGTGATCAATGGTGGGTTGTTAACCAAGGTTTGGTTGGTGACCAATGGTTGGTTGTTAACCAAGGTTTGGTTGGTGACCAATGTTTGGTTGTTAACTAAGGTTTGGCTGGTGACCATTGTTGGTCGTTAACCAAGGTTTGGTTGGTAACCGACGGTTGGCTGGTGACCAAGGTTTCGTTGGTGACCAATGGTTGGTTCATGGCCAAGGTTTGGTCGGTGACCAATGGTTGGTTGATGACCAAGGTTTGGTTGGTGACCAATGGTTGGTTCTTAACCAAGGTTTGGTTGGTGACCAATGGTTGGTTCTTAACCAAGGTTTGGTTGGTGACCAATGGTTGGTTGGTGGCCAAGGTTTGGTTGGTGACCAATGGTTGGTTGTTGACCAAGGTTTGGTTGGTGACCAATGGTTGGTTGTTAACCAAGGTTTGGTTGGTGACCAGTGGTGTGTTGATGACCAAGGTTTGGTCGGTGACCAATGGTTGGTTGTTAACAAAGGTTTGGTTGGTGACCAGTGGTTGGTTTATGGCCAAGGTTTGGTCGGTGGCCAATGGTTGGTTGTTAACCAAGGTTTGGTTGGTGACCAGTGGTTGGTTGATGACCAAGGTTTCTCCTGCGGGCTGTACCTCAATTAGTACAGTGTAGTCAGGCTTCTTTCCAATGTGTCAGATTGTACCTCAATTAGTACAATATCGCCTTGTCCAACTTTGTCTCCAGGGTAAATAACCAGTCATTGGATGTAGAAGTCCAGTCCAATTGTATCTAATACTATTCCCCCCAGACCAACAGATGTGTGTGTGGCAGTTTTGGTAATTTACCTCTGCTGGTTGTGTTGGTACGGTACTGGTTAGTAGGTATACATCAGTGATGTACTGACGTCGAGTCCAAGGCGCAACTGAGAATGCTCCTTTCCTTGCGCTATATATACCCTCCGATTGGATATATCCATATATTTAGCCACGGTTTTTAGAACCAATCAAATCCCCCACCTGCTTTTGTTAGCCGATCATCTGCGTTCAATGCTAAAACATATCCGCCTCCTGGCGGACATACTCGTTGTCAATAAACAACATGGTAGCCGATATTTTCTGGCGAGAGGTCTTCGTAACTTTGAAAAATCATTTTGGCTTCTAGACAGTACAGCCTATTTTCGACTTGTTTTGGATTAACCCTATCTGGCCTGGGCGATTTCGGGTGTAGCCTGGAAGTGCCCCCCCCCCCCCGCCCTAAATATTTTCGCTATCTCTAAGGCTAGAGAGCTGAAACTTACCACACTATATCTTTGGGTCAAGCTCTACAAGAAAATGTAAAAAAAATCTAGATGGCCGCCATGATGACGTCACTGCGACGTCATTTTGTAAAAGAGCATTTTTGGACGATTTTTGGTCGAATTTTTTTAATTGTTTTTTGTTGGCAAAAACTGGATGATAAATTAGTAAATAATAATCTGATATGAAATAAAATAAGTTTTACCCACTTTTCTATACAGAAAAGCAAAAAGTTTGAAAAAATATGACGAAAACATCACTTTTTCTGGTAACCCACATGGCCGCCATTTTGAATTTACCCATGATCCTCTGCGCGTGAGGTTATGCAAATAGGCTCAAAATGACCCCAATATGATAACCTATAACGTGACGAAGTTTCAGCTCTCCATTTTTTTGGCGTTCCGGAGATATCGCAGAAAGTTTGGTAGGGGGGCATTTTGGCACCACCTCCCCAAGGACTGGTAGGGTTAATGGGGGAAGGGAGGGAGCGGGAAAAATCAGGGGATGTTTTTTGGTGATGCTAAGACATATGGTTTCAGTAAAATGCATAGAATCGCGTTGAATCAATATGCTGAATTTTTGTGTAATTTTTTAAGAAATATGGCGAAAACATCACTTTTGTGGTACCCCCAATGTCCGCCATTTTGAATTTACCCATGATCCTCTGCTCGGGGGGTCATGCAAATAGGCTCAAAATGACCCCAATATGATAATCGGAAAAGTCACGGAGTTTCAGCTCTCAATCTTTCGCCGTTCCGGAGATACGAGCAAAAAAACAACAAGGGGGGGGGGCAGGTAGGGTTAAGGTACAGGGGCGTCGGAAGCAAATTCAAAGTGGTGCGGCAACTATCATAGCACTTTAGGTGAGGGTCCAGGGGCCGCCGGAAGCTTTATCACAAGGTCGGGTACGGACCGGGAAAGGTAGAATGCACCCAGAAACAACCTAGCGTGTATGACAAATTCGTTTGAAGAAAACCAATTTTTCGTTTCGTTGATAAAATAACGTGAGCCTCAAACGGCATCATGCATATGAACGTACATGTTACTATTCACCATCGGTGCTCAGAGCCGCTAACAAATTCACTGGCGCTCTGGACCGATCAAAGTCTTCTTCAACTTGGAAGCTATCAAAACTGCTTAGTTCGTTTGCTTTTCATTTTGTGTTTATTTCTTTCTTTCTTCGTTTTTTGTTTTTTCTTTCTTTCATATTTTTGTTTATTGCGCAAAAGTGGTACGGCCATGGCTTCCGACGCCCTTTAGGTGAAAGGTTGTTCAATCCGGAACTAAGTCCCGACTGTTATGTTTTTGATTGCATGGCCTGTCCATTTCTTAAAACTTTAAGATATCCAACACTTTCGGTTCAGCCTTCATGTTTTATTCATAAGACTTATACAGACGGACAACCTAGAAAATTGTCGAATTTACAAATGCAAAACGCTGCGTTCTGCTGCATTCTGATAATAGTAGGCCTTTTACCGCATCACATTTGTCATTCTCTCTGGTAAACTATCAAAACTTCCCCCCCCCCCCGCTCCGCCGTGCCTGTTAGATACTCCGGCGGTAACTGTATCATATTATTATTGACTCCGGCGGTAGTCAGATCTCACTCCGCCGTATGTTGTATCACCACTTCCACACAGGTCATATTCATGCGTCTTAAAATCATCGAAATTCTTCTTTTTCACATATAAATATCATCTTGCCATTAAAAGGCAACCTCGTTTTACATAACGGTCGTAGGTATATTCTTGATTAATTAGATAAAATGCGTATTTCTAAGAAAGGCTTCTAGATTCGGCTTTTAATGGATGTAATTGTCTATTTACAATTATCCCGTTCTCAAAAACACGTCAGCTAGTTAGATAAACGTACCATCTAACGACTGAGACAATGTGATATTGTTAATAGGGTATGGTTCTGACATATCAACGTAAAAATCAACAAGTTGTCCTACCATTTTTCACGCCCTTCCCTCCGGCGGAAGTTGGAGCAGCCGTTTGGTCTGTTCCTCAGACATCGAAGTGACACACTAGGATTGCCGATAGGTCCTTCGTTACTTCTATTTTCATAGCGGACAAAAGTAGGTAGACAGAAATCTCTAGTTTTGCGCCCTCAGACCTCATCTCGTCGTCGTTGATATTGTTGTAACTTCGTCGGTCACAACTTGATATCAAACTCGCCACACTACCCTCACCCATTTAAACATGTTCGTCCCGAACAAAGAGACAGCCAACACAGGGATTAAATTTCAGTGGTTTAATACCAACCATATCCTGTAGCATACACAGTGCTCAATCAGATACTGTTGGATGGTCTATAACTCCAGAGAATTCAAGTCAATAATTCAATTAACGTCAATACTTTGACACAACTCAATTAATCAACAGTAAGTATTTTTTTTCTTGACAGTTCAAATCAATCAGTTTGGGTCCCTGCTTCCCTCATCACCCTGGACCGAGGATCCTGTACCCAGGTGGAGCTCAGAAGATAGACAGTGCCGTGCGGTAACATGTCCTGCTCGGTCCTCATGATGGCACCTATACCTGGAGGCATGTGTTCAATATGCCTGGATGTTCCGCGGGAGGTGTTGATGGCATCGCCTTTTGCCGCTCTAAGGTGGTAAGCCGGGAAGGAGTCCGTATACAAGCTTGGTGCATCCAAGAACAATATCCGAGATCAGTATGGAGATGATCGTAGGTGGCTGTGTTCATCTCTTCCAGTGATAGGGGCCGGATGTTATACTCCCGAGGAATAGTCACCAATTGTGGTACGGGGGAAGAGGCATTGAACCGGGTGGCATTGGTTGTCTCCTGGGATTGTCTCGGGGACGGAACTCTCTCCTCCGGACTTGCCAACAGGCTAATGCAGGGGTCCTCCCTTGATGGTATCAGTGAGTTCCCCTCTTCCATCCCTTTCGTGGGTGACTGGGATGGGGAATGCCTAGGTGACTTGGAGGGGGATTGCATCAGCGACTTAGAGGCGGAGTTTGATGATTACGAGGAGGACGACGATGCTGATGATATTCGTCTCGCCCTTGGCTTCTTCCTCATAAAACCTGGAGAGGGAGTCTTGCATCGGAGCGGAAATCCGAAATCCGGTTATGGTGACAGGATGACGGCATTGTGATCCCTCCTGGCTGGAGGTGTGGGTGACGCCTTCTGTAGTTGATCCATGTGACTGTTGCTGAGGGGGGGGGGGGCGCCTTTGGAGCTGGCAATTTCTGTCGAGCTGGTGACTTCTTGGGTGACCCCCTCCTCGGGATGTTATATCCCTTAGCCAGAGGTGTAGGTTTGTATACCATAGATTTTGGCTTCAGTGCATCTTTGTTTTCATGTTTTGTTGGTCAACTGGTGTTGGTTGGTTTGCTGGATGGTTGTTTGCTGGATAGTTGTTTAGTGGATGGTTGCTTGGTGGATACCTGTTTGCTGGATGTTTTTTGGGGGTCTCGCCCACTGCTACCTGACTGATGATCCTGCTTTCGGAGAGAGTGAGTATTCTCGCCTCCGTTTCTTCTCCTCCTCACCCCTTGAATGTCTTCTTTCGACATGTTGATTGAGGAGGTACATTCTGGAGGCCGGTACGTCAAATTCG
Source organism: Hanleya hanleyi (assembly GCA_036873755.1). Taxonomy (NCBI): domain Eukaryota; kingdom Metazoa; phylum Mollusca; class Polyplacophora; order Lepidopleurida; family Hanleyidae; genus Hanleya; species Hanleya hanleyi. The sequence goes on along the minus strand of JAVTVY010040698.1, from coordinate 59,573 downwards.
CACTCGCTGCAGTGGACAATGAGCCCATGAACATCTTTTCGGTGCCGTTGGATTTGATGCCTGGACTGGAATACCCGTGGGCAAACTGAACACCGGAACCTGGCTTCGGAAGGCATCTGTTGAAAACATGATGAAAGAACTTTTGAGTAAACAGGTAAGTATTTTGATGTCTGATTACTGTTTTCTCTTTCTTTTTTTCTAAATGGAAAATGTAGTTCTCAACCATATACAGCCCACACTCGTCTGAGTGGTGCATTTCGTCTTTTGTGTCCTTTTCAGCCAGTTTGGTGTCGAACCATAATATGGTTTCAGTCGGTTGGTGTGAACTACTTTAGATTTAGCAGCAGGGCCCTTCTGTATTCGGTACACTAAGCCCGATCGTTGTTTAGTCACCAGGAACGGCCCGGTCCATGGTTTCTGTAACTTCGGAGAAATCTCCTTTCTTCGACGGTTGTCATGCAGCCATACTGCTGCCCCAGTTTTATGCACATGCTGGTTTGCTCTCCGGTCATAAACTCGTTTGTGACGATCGCTGGCTGCCTGCATATTTTTGCGGGATATTTTATGGATTTTCTATAGATTCTCCGTGTTTCCTGCACATAGTCCGCGTCACCCAATCTTTGTTCTGCTTCTGGTGGCGGACCGAATTTGAGATCTGCTGGCAATGTAATTTCTCTGCCAAACATCATCAGACAATGTGAAAGACCTGTACTTTCATTTCGTGAGGATCTGTAGGCTAACATCAACATGGGTAATGTCTCATCCCAGTTACGTTGGTCGGTTGCAACAACTTTTCTGAGCATTTCATCCAGAGTCCTATTGAAGCGCCACAGTCCGTCACTCTGTGGATGATATGATGTCGTCCTCGTTTTGGCAATTTTCAGTATGTCACACAGTCCCTGGAACGACTTAGATTCAAATTGAGTGCCTTGGTCGGAATGAATCTCAGAAGGTAGATCAAATCGACAGAAGAATTCATCCATGACAATCTTAGTAATGGTTCCTGCTTCCTTGTCAGGCATTGGGAATGACTCTGTCCATCGCGTGAAGTAATCAGATAGTACGAGAATATATTCCTCTCCAGTGGTTCTCCTGTCCGGTATTGATTCATAGGTGCGATGCACTTCTTTGCTGGAGCTCTACATGCTTGGCATTCCTCACATTTTCTGATCCACTCTGCTACATCTTGTTGGTAACCTACCCAGTAGAATCGACCATGCATTCGAGCAACAGTTCTGTTTGTTCCGAGATGTCCTGAACCAAAGTCACTGTGCATGGCTTTGAGAATGTCATTTCGCAAAGATCTGGGAACAATAAGCTGCCAGGAGGATTGTCCCCATCTCCGAACCATTGCCGGTAGAGGCTGCCATCTCCAAGTTCAATGCGGTACCATTGGCTCCAATATGCTTTTGTTGCTAGACTCTGTGCTGATACATTCGGCCATTTTAATCGTTTGCCGGTCTCTTTCCATGCGATGACAGGAGATAATGAGGTGTCTTGGTTCTGGGCATTCCTAATTTCCATGACAGATTTACCATCCTGCCAACCCAAATGACGGTTATAATCCTTCTCCTTTGGACCAGTGTTTGGTGATTTCCTTGATCTTGTCATTACTCTCATGGTGTTAATGTCCTAGGTGTCCTTCTGTTCTTGTCTTGTGCAGTAGGCAAAAGTATCACATGAAATGCGCGAGAGACCATCAGCGTGTTCGTGTTGTTTGCCAGCCCTGTGTTCCAGCTGGAAGTTATATGTGTTCAGAGTCCCGATCCAACGAGCTGTTTGTCCCTCAGGGTTTTAAACCTCATCAGCCATCTCAGTGCATCATGGTCAGAACGAACCAAGAACTTCAAGCCATAAAGATAGTGATGGTAATGTTTCACAGCTTTAACTACAGCCAACAGTTCTTTTCGGGTGATGCAATATTTCCGTTCTGCTTCTGTGAGTGTTCTTCTGAAATATGCGATAACACGTTCTTTCCCTTCAACATCCAACTGTGACAGGACATCCCCAATACCTACGTTGCTTGCATATGTGTCTAAGATGAATGGTTTTCAGTGGCTGGATAAGCCAATATGGGTGCCTCTGTGAGGGCAGTTTTCAGTCTTTTAAATGCGTCTTCACACTCTGATGTCCACGTGAAGAGGTTCCCTTTCTCCATTAGCTTGTGTAAGGGTTTAGCTGTATCCGCATAACCTTTAACGTAACGCCTGTTATTTGACCTCGCACTTCTGTAAGACTTGTGGGCCTCGGCCATTGCTTCACAGCACTAATTTTGGATGGATCTATGGATATTCCCAACCTGGAAACGATGTGTCCTAAGAATCCGACTTCTTTCCGGAACAAATGGCACTTCTTGGGCGATAAATTCAAACGAGCTTCCTCGATACTACACAGGACTTCCTACAGCCTAGCTAGATGGATCTCGAATGAGTCGGAGAATATAATATAATTATGTACAGCAGACAAGTTTTTCAGTTCAGTCCAGAGAGAACAGCTTACATTAGGCGTTCGAACGTTGCAGGGGCGTTCACAGACCAAAAGGCATAACCTTGAATTGATACAGGCCACATGTTGTGGCCAAGGCAATTTTCTCAACATCTTCTGGGTCGAACTCAACTTGCCAATATCCACTCTTCAGGTCCAGTGCTGAAAATAATGATCCTCGTAGTGCATCTAGAGAGTCGTCTATTCTAGGAATTGGATAAGAGTCTTTTTGTTTTGCCAGATTCAAGAGTCTATATTTCACACAAAAGCGGGGAAATGCATCTTTTTCCTTGACGAGAACAACTGGTTCGGCCCAAGGACTGGGAGCAGCATCACCAGTGTTGATTGTATGTTTGACGATCTTGGTTCGACAAAGGTCATTTTTGTCTTTGGCAAAGGCAGTCTGGTGGTCTGACAAGAGTTTCTGAATTTGGTCCCGTTCTTTTGGCATTAAGTTCTGAACCACCGCTTGGTATAGGTCTCCAACATGGGCAGGTACTTCTCCCTTAATAATTGCTAGATTCAGTCTGCCATGTGTCATTTTCCTATTTTCATTATAGTCAACTACTCTCTCTATTGGCTGACAAGTGGCTATGTGCGTGTCCCTGTATAACGTCTTCGGTTGGTCGTCAAAATTTGCCACTGTTAAGGAAATACATCCTGTACTTGGATCAACAACAGCTCTGACCAGCATCATGCCCTTGGATTGCACAACAGTTTCACTGACTTCCACCACACCAGTCATGACAGTCATAATCGTTACGCATGTTACCAGGTATCACTGTCTCACTGTTTGGTGGAATAACGACGGTTTCTCCTAGAGATACTCGGAAGATGGAAGGCAAGCGACTCTCCAATTACAAGCGTCGTCCATTAAAGAATATCCGCGTCCATAATCCAAAGACCCATTCCATATTCCATATAACGGTATTAGCACCAAATTCAAAAGACAATCATAGTATACATAAACAAAGGCTAGTTTCCTGCAAGAGAGATGCGGTCAACAGTTTTCAATGATGCCGGCAAGACATGATGTTCCAAGAATATCAAATCCGTATCGCTGATCAGTATTCTTGATCCATAATATTCGTTGTAAAGTCGTCATCTAAAGAATGATGTATCTCAATCACGCTTTGATTGTGATTGTTCATGTGAGCACCATGAGGATCTTGAAGTACATGGGTTCTTAGGGCCCCTAGCCCCGGGTTAAGGGGAATTAGACACAAGTTACGAAACGTAACGCCATAGATCTTGCACGCTACACTCGTATTTTGTTATCAGCATGCGATATGTATCGCCATATTTGAGAAACTTTGAGTTGAGGAGCTTGGTTGTATAGCCCTGTTTCATAAATTTCTGCAACAGTGTTTTGTGACGTTGATTAAAATCGTCATATTTAACACAGAGTCTAGCAAATGCTACTAGGCGAGATATGTACACTGGAATATTACTGTCCAGGAAGGGATAGTCTATGATGTCGAAATTGTAATCATCTCTTTTGTCATAAAGTCGACGAGAGAGAAGGCCCGCTTCATTTTTATAGAGATATAGATCTAAATATGACGTGCCTGTAGGGCTAACTGTAGTTTCCTTCAAATCTAGTGAAGGTGGATATATTCAAAACACAGGGCACGAGTCTGTCGTTTACTGTCAAATTACCAACACCCATATTAAGGTTATATTTGTGTGTCTGCGAGAAGTCATAACCCAATACTGCAGGAACGTCTATGTCAGCAATGAGCATCGTTTGTTGTGCTGTCATGTCTGCAAGTAGTGTAATGGTCAAGGTAGTTTGTCCCAAAATTTTCACTACTCCACCATCTGCCATTTTTATGTGACCACAACCACGCTCTATTGGAGGTCGATTCTCTGTTGATATGGCGTGATATTTCTTTGGATGCAAGACCGAAATTGACGACCCAGTATCAATCAGGCAATTCACTTTACTCTATCAATCTGCTTTGGTAAGAAGAGACCATCGTGATGTTGCTTATTATATGTTTCTGATTCAGGCCCAAGTTTATAGGATTTAGCTGGAGTCTGGCCCACGCCACCAGCTACTGACCGTTTCCCGACTGGGAGATATTTTGTTGTTCACCATTCCTGATTGTGTTATTTTGGTACTGTTGTTGCTTCCGCTTTCGGCATTCTGCCTTCCAATGTCCTTTTATTCCACAGTAATGGCATTTACCCGGTCGTCTGCTCGGTTTATTTTTCATGATTTCCGCCGTTAAGTTGGTCTCTCTCCTAGCAAGGCGCTCCACCAGATTGTGCATTAATGGGTCGTTACCATGGTTTTCTTCAGTTGTATCCAAATTGGTTGTGTCAACCAATAGTTGGTTGTTAACCAAGGTTTTGTTGGCGGCCAATGGTTGGTTGATGAACAAGGTTTGGTAGGTGACCAATGGTTGGTTGTTAACCAAGGTTTGCTTGGTGACCAATAGTTGGTTGTTAACCAAGGTGTGGTTGGTGACCAACGGTTGGTTGGTGACCAAGGTTTGGTTGGTGACCAATGGTTTGTGGATGACCAAGGCTTGGTTGGTGACCAATGGCTGGTTGTTAAACAAGGTTTGCTTGGTGACCAGTGGTTGTTTGATGACCAAGGTTTGGTCGGTGACCAATGGTTGGTTGTTAACAAAGGTTTGGTTGGTGACCAGTGGTTGGTTGATGGACAAGGTTTGGTCGGTGACCAGCGGTTGGTTGTTAGCCAAAATTTGGTTGGTGACCAGTGGTTGGTTGATGAGCAAGGTTTCTCCTGCGGGCTGTACCTCAATTAGTACAGTGTAGTCAGACTTCTTTCCAATGTGTCAGTTTGTACCTCAATTAGTACAATATCACCTTGTCCAACTTTCGTCTTCAGGATAAATAACCAGTCACTGGATGTAGAAGTCCAGACCAATTGTACCTAATACTATTTCCCCCAGACCAACAGATGTGTGTGCGGCAGTTTTGGTAATTTACCTCTACTGTTTGTGTTGGTATTGTACTGATTGGTAGCTATACAAGAGTGATGTACTGACGTCGAGTCCCAGGCAGAACTGAGAATGCGCTATATATATACAGTGGGATTCTAGATAGATATCCATATATTTAGCCACGGTTTTTAGAGCCAATCAAATCCCTCCACCTGCTTTTGTTAGACAATCATCTGCGTTCAATGCTAAAACTTATGCGCCCCCTGGCGGACATACTCTTTGTCAATAAACAACATGGTAGGCAATATTTTCTGGCGAGAGGGTCTTCGTAACTTTGAAAAATTATTTTGGCTTCCTCAAACATCGAAGTGACAAACTAGGATTGCCAATAGGTCTTTCATTACTTCTATTTTCAAGGTGGACAGAAGTAGGTGGACAGAAATCTCTAGTTTTGTGCCCTCAGACCTCATCCCGTCGTCGTTGGTTTTGTTGTTGTAACAACTTGATATCAAACTCGCCACACTATTAATGTTAGAAGTTATACAGATTTCTTTAAGTTCTCCTGTACATAAGAGATATCATACTTGAGATTTTTCTTTGTTTGTTGATTTGCTTGTTGAAATTCGGTAACACTGTATACAATCTTATAAAACAGATCCAGAAACCGATTTTCTAACTAGTAGAGCGTTCTAGAGGAGGCTGGCGCTACGTTTCTTAAAGTTGTGTATACCGTTTTGAACACCATGCGCTAAAATGAACATTAACAAAGTCACAATAAAACATCATGATATCTTACTGCCATCATTGAAATTTGCAGATCACTTCTATTTTGCAAGAAACACAGCTTTTTATTTTCATATATACCCGTTTGGAATTGATGCTAAGTGTCTATCATAAAATATATTTCGATTATTGACTTGGATCTGACGCCTATATTTAATTAGGGATATAGTAAACGTCCACGCGCAAATATCACGCGCTGCTTTCCGATCATCTTTCCGAGCCAGCTTGGTTACATTATATTCATATGTATATCTCCACACGTAATCCTATCAATGAGCTCCAGATCCTGCATTCAGTATTCAACCGTCGTCTAAAAACGAATTTCCGCGTCAATATTATGGAGGCCGTATTCGTACGACAGTTAGCATCAATTCCCAATTTGCGTAAAATGGGGGGCGGAGAAAAAAAAAGATGGTATCCCTCAAGAAAGAGAGGGTCAATTAAAAACACCGGTGTAAAGGGAAAGAAGGTCAGACTCCTATCTAATCACCGAGGTAAGACATTTTTGCTGATTTGCAACTTCTGTAAGACATATTCTCCTAAAGAGACACAGATTAAAAGGGACATTGTTTCATGAGACATTCTTTTCTTTCACACCGCTGCACTGTCCGGCTTTCGCCTACTACGTCAGCCCAAATTTTGCTTTTGCCAAATACCGGGCGCACGTGGTCTCACCCGTTCTACAAAAGGCCGGCAACTGTATGGGCACAAATTTGTCTTTGTTCCAAAACAAGTTAACGTTTTGCAATCTATTTTCTTTCAACGATGTACTGCTGAGTTTGCCATGCCAGTTCATGGATCTTTTTCCACGTCTGTTGACAAAGGCGGAAATATGTGACCTTGAAAAGAAAGTATCTATTCATGGCGTCAGCTTACACGACGGTGTCATCCAGGTATACAAACATCCTGATAATGAGCTCTCCCTGAAAGATTCGAGTTGACATATGACGCCACCATCTTAGGACGAAAGGTATACGATCAGAATCATATAACCCGAAGAGCGTTGCATTTGGCGTTTCATGCTTTGGCCAGTTATTCCTGGATTCCATCTGAATATGTCTAGAATTGAATTAACAGTTGGAATCATTTCAGCCCCAGGTATGGGGACGAGTGATTCGTTAACCCTACCAGGCCGGGGGGAGGGGCCAAATGGCCCCCTACCAAACTGCCCTGCCTGCGTCACTGTGACGTCATCAAGGCGGCCATCTTGGATTTTGTTTACATTTTCTGGTAGAGCTTGACCCAGGGGTATAGTATGGTTAGTTTCAGCACCCTAGCCCAAGGGGTAAGAAAATAATTAGGGGCTGGACATGTCCCAAAAAATCCAGGTCAGATAGGGTTAATGTGTTGTTGAGGATACACCTGAACATTATTCGTTATTTAGGGCTCACAATCAAATTTTCCTCGAATTCCGATCTTTGCTAGAAAAATTAATCATCTCTACATAGCCTTTACGATGGTCATCGCCACATAGAAACTCAATAACAGGACACTGGTCCTTGGAACACACATGCATTCTACAGGCGTATGGATATGCGTCAGATCCGACAGCCCGTTCCTTCTCATTCACCAAACGCTATATAGACGATCTTCTCGCTGTGGATAATCGCTATATAAATGACGCAGTGAAGGATATATATCCACCTTCACTGGATTTGAAGGAAACTACAGATAGCCCTACAGGCACATCTTATTTAGTTCTCTATCTCTATAAAAATGAAGCGGGCATTCTCTCTCGTCGACTTCATGACAAAAGAGATGATTACAATTTCGACATCGTAAACTATCCCTTTCTGGATAGAAATATTCCAGTGGGACCTGCATATGGCGTATACATATCTCGCCTAGTAGCATTTGCTAGATCCTGTGTTAAATGTGATGATTTTAATCAACGTCACAAACAGTTGCAGAAACTTATAAAACAGGGCTATTCCACCAAGCGCCTCCACTCAAAGTTTCTCAAATTTGGCGATACATATCGCATGCTGATAGCAAAATACGAACGTAGCGTGCAAGATCTATGGCGCTACGTTTCGTAATTTGTGTCTAATTCCGCTTAACCCGGGGTTAGGGGCCGTATGAACCCATGTACTTCAAGAACCTCATGGTACTCATATGAACAGGCACAATCACAGCGTGACTGAGATACATCATTCTTAGATGACGACTTTACAACGAATATTATGGATTAAGAATACTGATCAGCGATACGGATTTGATATTTTTGGAACATCGTGATGTCTTGCCGGCATCATTGAAAACTGTTGACCGCTTCTCTCTTGCAGGAAACAAGCCTATGTTTATGTATACTATGATTGTCTTTTTGAATTTGGTGCTAATACTGTTATATGGAATATGGAATAGGTCTTTGGATTATGGACGCGGATATTCTCTAATGGACGACGGCTGGATTATGAATGACGGACTAGACGCTTGTAATCCTGTAAGTGAGAAATAGTCAGCAGTTGAAAAACCGGTGTAAAACGAAAAAAATGTCTTGAAGGAAAAAATGTCCAGCTCCTAGATAATAAGCTAGCTAGGACATTCTTAAGGAGGAACAGATAAAAATGGACATTGATTCCTGAGACATTATTTCATTTTACATCGGAGGTGTGTTTTACCTTTCGGCTATAGCCTACCACCTCAGCCCAAATGATTAGTTTATATTTACGGAAGACTGAAGATTGATTTACAAAAGACTGGCAGCTGTGTCTTCACATATTTGGCTTTGCTAATTCTGGCTCAAAAATGAACGTTTGAACTCTGTTTCTCTTCAACGATATGCTGTTGAGTCTGCCACCAAAAGAATATAACTCATAATTCGTGGTCTATCTAAGTCAAAATGGCTTTGAATTTTAACAAATAGAAGACTGATTCAGGGAAATATTGTACTCTGACCTAGACCGAGATTTGATGGTTCTCTATGTACTATTATCAATAACACAATGATGTTTGATAAATATGATAGGCAACCAAGGAAATAAATCTGAAAGAAAAAGAAAAAGTTTCAAACAAGAAACAAAAATCCCAGAATGAACGCAATATAAATACCCAAAATGGGTGTCACGTATAAGCATATCTTGTTCTACGTCGAACAAATTATTCTGAAGAGCCGAGAAGAATCAAAGTTTCTAAGAATTACATTCTTTGGCCGACCGCTTGGAATGCCCTTAATCCGAGCCACACATCGAGCGATAATTCAAGAGGAATGCAAACGTCTCTACATACCAGTGTCTATAAGACACGAAGTCTGAAAAGGATCTTTCTCGACACCTGTTGAAACAAGCTGATAGTATGTGGCAATGAAAAGGGAACACGCCGGTGGTTGCATATTCGTGTTTCTTGGGTGACCACTCATGATGTCAGCCCATATAACAGTGTCTTCCAGGTATACCAATACCCTATTCCCCAGCTCTCTTTGGAAGATATAAGTTATCAGGCATTGAAATCTGACCGCTGGTTTTGTTCGGCAGAAAGGCATACGATTGGAGTCGTACAAGCCGAAGAGCTTTACGTTGGCCGTTTTATGGGTTGCTCAGCTGTTCGTCAACATCTACCTGAATTTGGATGAAAATGGAATTAATACTGGGAAACACTTTCGCACTAGCCGTGAGGTCGAGTGATTCGTTAACTCTTCCCCCCTTAGACTTGTGGGGAATTTTCTCTCTCTGACCCATAATAGATTTGTAATGGCGTGGGTCTTTAACCCATGGACTCATTTCAATTTTCATACTTTTCCAGCGATGTAAAATATCCCGTTTATGTCCCATGTCATGTGGAGAAATATTTACCAATGGTCTCCCACAGGCCCATTCTACGTAATTTGTTCACGTTTTATACCAATATCAGCAACATTTATTCTAAAAATAAGTAATCTTGTGAGAAAATGTGTTGTGTCTGCTTTCCGTCCGTTGAAAATCACGAAAAAGGCGAAGAAATTGTCGCATTTTAGCTTCGCTTCGCAGCGTTCACTTCCTGCTTTTCGCGCTACCATTCCCATATTATTGTATACCGTTGTGTAGCTAATTTTTCCGTAGATTCGGGATTTGGCAGTGACATCACGAGATGGCAGGTATAGATCGATCTATAACTGCCATAATCCCATATACTCCCGCAAAGGAGAATGAAGACGGTAATAAATATTCATAATGTGAAAATAAAACGGCATCACTGATTGGCAAAGGCTAAACTTACAAGCGTCTAGTCCGTCATTCATAATCCAGCCGTCGTCCATTAGAGAATATCCGCGTCCATAACCCAAAGACCTATTCCATATTCCATATAACAGTATTAGCACCAAATTCAAAAAGACAATCATAGTATACATAAACAAAGGCTTGTTTCCTGCAAAAGAGAAGCGGTCAACAGTTTTCAATGATGCCGGCAAGACATCATGATGTTCCCAAAATATCAAATCCGTATCGCTGATCAGTATTCTTAATCCATAATATTCGTTGTGAAGTCGTCATCTAAAGAATGATGTATCTCAGTCACGCTTTGATTGTGACTGTTCATATGAGTACCATGAGGATCTTGAAGTACATGGGCTCATCACATTTAACACAGGATCTAACAAATGCTACTAAGCGAGATATGTATACGCCATATGCAGGTCCCACTGGAATATTACTATCCAGAAAGGGATAGTTTACGATGTCGAAATTGTAATCATCTCTTTTGTCATAAAGTCGACGAGAGAGAATGCCCGCTTCATTTTTATAGAGATAGAGATCTAAATAAGATGTGCCTGTAGGGCTATCTGTAGTTTCCTTCAAATCCAGTGAAGGTGGATATATATCCTTCACTGCGTCATTTATATAGCGATCATCCACAGCCAGAAGATCGTCTATATAGCGTTTGGTGAATGAGAAGGAACGGGCTTTGAATGGATCGGTTTTTGAAAGCGCCTGCATATAGTCATATTCATAAGAGAACAGATACAGGTCAGCCAACAGGGGTGCACAATTAGTACCCATTGGAATACCTATATGCTGCTGATATATTGTGTTGCCAAATTTCACATAGATATTTTTAATGAGAAATTCAAGCAACTCTATAAACAAAGAAACATCCCATGAATGATATCTCTTGTATGTAGTCGAGCTAAAGAATGCTTTATGGCTTCCGACATTAATATATCTACGATCAGTTTTCTTGAACACAGATACTATTAATGAACTTATACGGTCAATAAGGTCCTGATGAGGGATTGTAGTATAGAGAGTCGAGAAATCCCATGTGGATACATGTCTGTACGGTATGTGACCTTTAGCATCAAGTTCTTCCGTAAGACATTTTGAGTTTTTCAATATCCACATACATTCAACGCCAGAGTTCTTAGAAATAGTGGCGCAATACCTTTCCCAAAACGACGTTTTCAGAGGCCCGGTGTGATTGGCGGAACCGGGAAAATATTTAAAATAAACTCAAATGGGCAGATTTGACGAGTTAGTCATCAATGTTAGATACTTTGGTAGTTTTTACTCTCGTTACGTGAAATATTCAGGAATTTGAAAGCAGATTTTTGCTATTTTTCGTACGTTTCTTTTGGTGCACACCAAACACATTTGGCAAATCGCGCATTTTTCATCGATTATTTCTGTTCCTCTCTGATTTCATCTTACCCTTACTACAAAACATACCAACAGTCCATATAGTCAGATTTATTGAAATTATGGCTTTCTGAAAATGTATAGTTTTAATTAGGTTTTACTCAAAGTAAATGCAAAAAATTGCAAGAATAATCCGTCACATTGGGACACGTGAAAATCTGTCTTCATGGGTTAGGCGAACACCCGTCAAAACACGCTTACATGGGGATCTACACAAGTCAAAACCCGCTTATATGGGGGAAAGAGGAATGCGCCCTGAACATTATTTTTATTTAGGGCGCGCAATATCAATTGCCTCAATGTCCTGTCCAATTTCGATATTTGATGTGCAAGTTGATCATCAGTATTCCGCCGTCGTCCGCAAACAAATTTCCGCGTCAATAATCGTGCGACCGTATTCGTACGACAGTTAGCATCAATTCCCAATTGGCATAAAATAAAAATTAAAAAAATCACGAGATGGATTCCTCCCAACAGGAAGTTGTTAACAGTTGAAAACACCGGTGTGAAAGGAAAGAAGTCAGGTAGGAAAAATGTCTGGCTCTTATCTAATAACCTAGATAATGCCTTTTTCCTGATTTGCAACTCCAGTAAGACATATTTTCCTACTAGTATATCCTGATTATTTTACATTTGCGGAAGACCAGATTCCCGTCATGTCATCCGTTCTGCTAACAGTTGGCAACTGTGTGGGAACAGATTTGTCTTTGCCTATGCTGGTCCAGAACTGAACGCTTTACATTATGTTTCCCTTCAGCGATATGTTGAAGAGTCTGCCACCAAGAGCATAGCCTGCAAACACAATTCGTTATTTAACTGAGTGGATATTGAAGGCTGATTCAGGAAACCATTGTTCTCTGACTTAGACTTATAATTTGATAGGTCTATACTTCATGTATACTATTATCAATAATAGTGCAAATGTCTCCAAGTGACAATATGACACAAAGCTTAAGAAGGACCTTTCTCCAGGTCTGTTGATACTGGCCGTAAGTTGCTCTGAAAAGGAATAAAACGTTAGTGGTTCTACATTCAAGCCTTGTGGTATGAGATGCCAGCCCATACAACGGTGGCATCAAGGTATACAAATACTCTTCTCATCCGCTCTCTTTGGAAGATGTAAGTTATCAGACGCTAAAATATGAGCACCACCTTTGCTAGACTGAAAGGTATACGACTGGATTCATATAAGCCGAAGAGCCCGGTGTTGGCCGTTATACGCTTTGCTCAGCAGTTCCTGAATGTCTACCTGATTGTGGGTAGCATTTGAATTAACATGGGAAACAGTTCAGCACAAGCCACGAGGACGAGTGATGCGGTAATGCGTGGTAGCTGATATACACCCGAACATTTTGTTATTCAGGGTTCACAATCTCATTTGCTTCTATCTCCTGTTCCTGTTCAAGTTCCTCATCTCTGCATAGCCTAAAATTCTGGCAGGTGAGAGTTACCCAGACTCAATAACAGCACATAGTCTTTGGAGACACATATGCACTCTTCCGGCGTAACCATACGCGTCAAATCCGACATTCAGTGTTCACAATCGTTCACAAACGAATTTCCGAGTCAATCATCGTGAGACCGTATTCGAACGACAGTTAGCATCAATTTCCAATTTGTATAAGATGAAATTTTAAAAAACACACACACATATCAGATGGTTTCCTGCAAGAGAGAAGGAGTCAACAGTTGAAAACACCTGTATGAAAGGAAAGAATATCTGATAAGAAAACATGTCCCGCTCCTATCTGATAAGCTAGCTGAGACATTTTTTCCTGATTCGCAAATCAGGTAAGTCTTATTTTCTTGTAGAGAAAGAGATGAAAAGGGACATGGTTTCCTGAGACATACTTTCCTTTCGCACCGGCAATGGGTTTCGCTGTCCAGCTATAGCCTAATGCGTCAGCCCAAATTGGTATTTTATATTTGCAGAGAGACCAGACCCACGTGGCGTCCACGTTATCCGTTCTACTAAATCCTGGCAACTATGCGGGTACGAATTTGTCTCTGCTAATTCGATCATAAAATGAACGTTTTGCACTCTGCCACCAAGAGCATAGCAGATAAAACTTAATTCGTGATGTAACCAATTCGCATACAAATGGCTATGAACTGTAATAAAGAGAAGGTCGACTCAAAAAACATTGTACTCTAAATCAGGTAAGTCTTATTTTCTTGTAGAGAAAGAGATGAAAAGGGACATGGTTTCCTGAGACATACTTTCCTTTCGCACCGGCAATGGGTTTCGCTGTCCAGCTATAGCCTAATGCGTCAGCCCAAATTGGTATTTTATATTTGCAGAGAGACCAGACCCACGTGGCGTCCACGTTATCCGTTCTACCAAATCCTGGCAACTATGCGGGTACGAATTTGTCTCTGCTAATTCGATCATAAAATGAACGTTTTGCACTCTGCCACCAAGAGCATAGCAGATAAAACTTAATTCGTGATGTAACCAATTCGCATACAAATGGCTATGAACTGTAATAAAGAGAAGGTCGACTCAAAAAACATTGTACTCTAAATCAGGCGTAGATTTGATTTTCTCTTCATATGTACTACTATCAAAAATATCATGATGTTAAATAAATATAATAGAGAAGTAAGGAAATAAATTTGAAAGAACAGTTTCAAACAACCAAAAGCCTATCAAGAACACAAATACCCAAAATGGGCGAGGAATGATCAAATTTCGAACCAAATATCATGAAGAAGCCAGAACAATCATAGTTTCTAAGAGTTACAGACTTTGACCGACCGCCTGGAATGCCCTTTGGTGTCATCCAGGTATACAAATACTCTATTCATCAGCTCTCTTGCTGATATAAGTTATCAGCCGATGAAAGATGACCGCAACGTTTGTTGGGACGAAAGGTCTATGATTGGATTTATATAAGGCGAAGAATGATGTCGTACTATGATTTGTTCAGGATGCACACCATAGTTTTGTAGGCATGGCCCTTCTGAGTTCATGATAAGGAAGGCCGACTGTATTTGATCACATGATAATTCTTCATACGTTTGTAGTTGCTAATATCTACAGTGCCATCTTGTTGGGTATTGTCAGTCTTTCAAACGGAGATATGTGAATTTTTGGCTACACACCGCCCGGGGACATTGAGTAACGTTTCAATTTCCTGAGTTATGCCCATTTGGTGGGCGTGAAAATCATGGTTCAGTTACGATGATAAAAATTGACGATAACTGGTAGGTCGATGTCCCTGTTTTTCGCCACTCGGCGTAGAAGGCGAGACAGTGTATTTCATTGAAATCGCTCTTACAGATTCCCTGGAAAACGGGCGGAATTTGACAAATGCGTCTACTTTTTAAGGATTTTCCAGGAAAATTGAAGCAATTTTGAAGGAGATATTACAAGGGTTTCATTTTTTTTTGCTACAGAAATGACATTTGCCTTAGAGTAATGGTAGAGTAGTTCTGTTGGAGATGATATATGGATATAACAGGTTTCGTAAAGATTATTTGACTATTGTTGACCAAAGCGGGAACACCATTGTTTATTTCCGTCTGAGGTCTAGAACGCACCCCAACTGTTCTTGAATCCTGTCCATGGAGTGACTGCCGAGAAAGCTAGGTGACGTCATCGGTGACATCATCAAAATTCGATAAAGTGCTGAGAAAGGGCATATGCACTTGGGCGTGTTTGGACGATCTCGGGTCCATCCGTGGTCCGAATGGAGCGAAGAGGGTGTTGCCACCGGCTCTCTTGATGTAGACTATGATTGGCTTGTTTTTTTACTGGAAGTGATGTAATATTGGAAATATTCCTGACCCTTACGGGTCTTCGGGTATCATCTTGAATCTCTCGTGCTTTGGACTACGATTGGTGTGTTTTTATCGGAAGTGATCTCATGCTGGGCATGCGCATTCGAGGAGAAGTAGAGAAAGTTTGCATTTTGTGGTATACAGGTGTGTGATTGGGCGATCTTTGGGCCAATCCTGGTCCCAATGGAGCGTGGAGGGTATGGCAGTGAGGCTCTTGGGGTATAAGCTACGATTAGGGTAATCCTACCGGAAGTATCACCATGCTGGACATGCGCAATCCAGGAGTAGTAGTGAAAGATGACCCTTGGGGAAAGCAGGGAGCTTTGTGCGATTTATGGGCCATCCTTTGGTTCAAAGAGGCCGTGGGGATTGTTGTCTTGTCTCGTGGTGTACACTACGATTGGCGTGGGCATAACGCGCAGGCGCAGTCGAGGGGTAACAAAGAAAGATGGCGTCTGGGCGTGTTCGGGTGATAGATGAACTAACCTGGGTCTACATGTGACATTGATGGTGTTGTCTTGATGCTCTCGTTGTGACTGGAAGTGACGTCAAGGTGTGAAAGAGTAGTAGAGGAAGGGTTGAAGGGAGTTTACGCTCTAAAGTAGGGTTTCAGACTCGTGGTGCGAATCCATCTGCTGACGGATTCGCATCGGGTGGGTGAAACGCATACCTCATACGCGGACTACCGTGTAGACAGCCGGCACGTTATAAGTCACGCGCTTGGACCACCCGTTCATTTGTGCAATTAGCATTGGTGGAGATCTACGTCCATGTAATTCCAGTGTGTCGACTGAGTGCGGATCTGTACGGTCGAGAGCACCTTCGAAAAATTATACCTTACCAACTGGAGCGACAAGCACTTTGTGAATCACAAGACGCTTACCCCGTCATCCCATGGTGTATTAAAGGGTACGTCTCCAACGGGAACCCGTGAAAGGCACGTTATACGACGTGGAGTTACAGCCCGTGGTCAAATCGCTGGAATGCACGTTCGGTCATCGTCACCTAACCTAACACAGCGTGTGATCGGCGGCGTGGGTGCTATCTCCGGACTTTTCTTCGTGTGACATAAAGGATAAAGAGCGCGGGGTCACGGACTCCATCCTTATTTGGTTGTCATATCGGCACGAGTATAGGAGCGTTCAACCACGGCCCGGGTGCTGAAGACAGCCCCACATGACTTGAATCGAACCATTGTGCGAGGTGCGGTTTGTGTGAGATTGGTCATAACCTCTTAAAAAGACCTTGATCCACCCAGAGTCGTTCCCCTCCACCAACAGTGAATTTGATTTCTGGGTCATCTCGCCGACGCAGACCAGTGCCGAACAGCGAATATGGGTGGAATATCTCCTTCTCTCCAGCAACAATGACGCAGACCCCATCGAGTTCACCATCAGCAATGCGTATGCAGCCTACGTGAATTTATCCCATACATGCTTGTTCGCGCAAAGCAATATCTTCAATGGGGACTATTCCAGGATCATCGACAGTGCTCCGGTGGGTCCGACGAATCACGACTGATACGCGAGCCACCGACCTTTGACTTGATGGCCACTGACGTAGAGGGGCACGCAGCGGAGTTTAAGATCACCATTCATTACGCCGTGCTGTATGGTCGTAAAGTGAAATTATCCCATCGCCGAAATTCGAATGGAATAATTCCCGGAGTTCCCGGAACCTGTTTGCGACGACACACCAAATAAACCAGGACGAAGGGAACCACACCAAACGGTATCTTAGCTAGCGGGTACACCAATCTAGGTAAACCAAGATGGTAAATCAGGGGAATAACATCTAGACGTAACGCTATGAAAACTTCGTGCGAAATGTTCGCCGATATTCTACGAGATCCCATAATAAGCCAATCACGACCATTTCAACCTTTTCGCTCTGACAATGATTGACGTTTACTTCAAGGAGATTAACATTTCGCACGGCACAATCTTTTGATATTTTCTACCCCTAACAAAGCCAGATTTTTCGGCGGGAGTAAACTCTTTGATGTTTATGGATCCTGTCTGGAAATGATGCCATATTTGGAAACTGTTTCAGGATAATGTTTATATATTAGACCACGAGCTACCGTGTGTAATTACTGTGGGCGTGATTTTGAAATAGTTACAACCAGCTATCCATCTGATTGGCTAACAATAGTAGTTTCATCTCGCACGGGATTTATATAGGGCTGAATTCAGATATAATATTCCGTGATATTATATCTGAGTTTACTGAGATTGGCGGGTACACGTTCTATAGTAGTATAGAGAGGTGACGAAGGGCCCCATTTTCCAGGGAGGTAACTCTTGGTTCCCTTTTTTCCAGGTTAAAGGTATAGGGCACGCCCCATCGCCTTTCACCTCTGGGGCGCCAGGGGGCGCCACCAGCTCAAGGTCACGTAGAGGTCAAAAGTAGTTCCGGCAACCTGTAACCTTTGTATTCCTCCGCAGACAGAAAGTAGTCTCAGTGGGTTTTTCCCACAATGTCGTGGGTGATCAAATTCTCCGCCATTCTCCGGCAATCTTCAGGGGCGAGAGGGGTCCCTAGTGTACCGATTGGGTTGTATGAGGTATCAATGTGAAGCATTCGTGAAGGGGCATCTGATGGGGTAGGTATGGGGTTGAAATATCGTCATTCTGCGCATGCGCGGTAGACCAAGGGTATGGAAATAGACGTTTTAGGTCATGGGGAGCCCCTAGTGGTCCGATGGAGTCGAGTGAAGTATCAATGTGTAGCCTATGTGGGGGGGCATCCCACTGGGTGGGTGTGGGGTTGGAATATGGTCATTCTGCGCATGCGCGGTAGACCAAGGTTATGAAAATAGACGTTTTGGGATCTAGGTGAGCCACTAATGGGTCGATGGAGTCGTATGAGGTATCCATGTGAAGCTTATGTCAGGGGGCATCCCACTGGATGGATGTGGGGTCGGAATATCGTCATTCTGCGCATGCGCAATAGATAAAGTGTGTGAAAATAGACGTTTTGAGATCTAGGTGAGCCACTAATGAGCCGATGGAGTTGAGTGAGGTATCCATGTGAAGCCTATGTGAGGGGGCATTCGATTGGACTAGGGTCTCGGCCGTTGTGCACACTCTGCGCATGCGCAGACAGGGAATTCTGGGAAAAGGGTGTGGACATAGACGTGTTAGGGTTTAGGTGAGCCCCTAATGATCCTATGGTGTCGTATGAGGTCTTATTTTGAAGCTGTCATGAGGAGTCTGGCCGTAGTATAGAAATAGACGTGTTGGGGTTTAGGTGGGCCACTAGTGGGCCGATTGGATCGAGTGAGGTATCAATGTAAAGCATACGTGAGGGAGTCTCCAACGTGCTGGGTGTGACGTGGAACTGACGTCATTCTGCGCATGCGCAGTAGAGAAAGTGTATGGAAATAGACGTTCTGGGGCCTAGGCGAGCTACTTTTGGGTCGATGGAGTCGAGTGCGGTATCCATGTGAAGCCTAGGTGAGGGAGCAACCGCCTGGAGTAGTGTCTCGGCCGTTGTCCACATTCTGCGCATGCACAGACAGGGAATTGTGGGAAAAGGGTGTGAAAATAGACGTTTTTGCGGTCTAGGTGGGCCACGAATGGTCCGATGGAGTCGAGTGAGGTATCAAAGTGAAGCATTAGTGAAGGGGCATCCAGTCATGGATGGGTGCATGTAAAATTAGGGGTATGACGTCACTTCCGGCTTGGGTGAATGGGGCGTAACCTCAGAAAATGATAGGACATGTACTGACCTGTCTGTGGGGGTTTTCCCGCCAGAATTTCGCTGACGTCTGCGACTGCATCCGGGTATGCATGAGGGTCTGTGTGTGAATGGGGTGTGACCTGGGAACATGATAGGAATGCATGTACTGACCTGTCTGGGGGGGTTTTCCCGGCCCGGCCCGCCCCGGCCGCAGCGCGCGCGCGCGCGGGTTCTCCGGCCGCAGCGCGCGCGCGCGTCATCACCGGCAGTGCGCGGAAGAATGTTGGCTCAAAAGGTCAAAGGTCACATCCAGGTCAAAAGGTCCAAGGTCTCCCTTTCGGCAAGGTTCAGAAACAATGTTGCGGCATCGATATACAGAGCTTGAACCCCAAAAGGGGATTGTAAATTAACCTGGGAAGAATGGGCAGTTCCATTTGGACCAATCAGCGGTCGAGAAAAAGAGCCAATGAGCGATCGATAAAAGAACCAATGGACGGGTACTAGAATTTCGCTCACGTCTGCGCCTACATCCGGGTACTGGGATGCTTTCGCCTACATCCGCGCCTACATCCGGGTTCTTGTACACCCGGGTAATGTTTTCTGGACATGGATGGGTTACCTTTGGCTCCATTCTAGGCCACTGATTGGCTAATACGGTGTTCAAAGCCAGTTTCATGCATTATGCTCATATAGAAAACACACAAGACAGGGTTTTTTGGTGAGATCTCATTTTGTTTTTTATTCAGTAACAACAACAACGTGAGAACAACCACGTGAAAACTGAAGCCCAGAACAGGGGGCTTGTACATTGAAAGAACTGAAGCCCAGAACAGGGGGCTTGTAAACTTAAGCCCAGAACAGGGGGCTTGTACCTTGAAAGAACTTAAGCCCAGAACGGGGCTTGTACATTGAAATGATGGGCGGCCCAGTCATATACGAGTACATCGCGGTCCTCGGCCTTGGGGTACTCGTCAAACATCTGTACGATGGTTGATAAGGGTCTTCCCCGGCATCGATGGTACAGGTAAAACAAGCAATATTGTCCGCACACGCTACTGCCCAGGCTTTGCAACGTTTGACTGTTCCAACACCACGTCTCTGTGCCTTGATCCATGAAGTCTGTTAAATCGGGATGGAGGGGTGGCAGGCCGTACGGGTCAAAGTATTCGCTCTGCTGTTCTGGCAAGTACACGCCCACCCAATGTTCACCGGGCCGATCCATCGGGTCCGTGTTGAGAACGTATGCAGCAGGCTACACACGGTCTAATGGGAACACATCTCGGGCGAACACCCCTTGAAATTACAAGCGTCTAGTCCGTCATTCATAATCCAGCCGTCGTCCATTAGAGAATATCCGCGTCCATAATCCAAAGACCTATTCCATTTTCCATATAACAGTATTAGCACCAAATTCAAAAAGACAATCATAGTATACATAAACATAGGCTTGTTTCCTGCAAGAGAGAAGCGGTCAACAGTTTTCAATGATGCCGGCAAGACATCATGATGTTCCAAAAATATCAAATCCGTATCGCTGATCAGTATTCTTAATCCATAATATTCGTTATAGAGTCGTCATCTAAAAAAAGATGTATCTCAGTCACGCTTTGATTGTGACTGTTCATATGAGTACCATGAGGATCTTGAAGTACATGGGTTCATACGTTCCAACGACCATGGGAACCATACGTGTCCCTGGGTCATTCTCCAGCACGGTGGTTATCTGGTCTGTATCCATGTTAGGTGGAAAAGTCACACAGGA
The DNA here is from genome assembly GCA_036873755.1 of Hanleya hanleyi. Classification (NCBI taxonomy): domain Eukaryota; kingdom Metazoa; phylum Mollusca; class Polyplacophora; order Lepidopleurida; family Hanleyidae; genus Hanleya; species Hanleya hanleyi. The sequence goes on along the minus strand of JAVTVY010040698.1, from coordinate 38,550 downwards.
CGTTGCGCGCCTTGTCCACTTGAATGATGTTGTCAAACTCGGCGTAGCAGATCACTTTGACGGTGGTCCCGAGGGCTCGTGCAAAGTGGATTTCCAACCGTAAATTGCCTTGCTTGGCCAGGGCCAGCTGATGGTCGTTCTCTAAGGTGGGGGACAGATGGAAACAGAACAACGTGTATCCGTTCGCGTAGTCCTCCCGACTGATCAAATTTCCTTCGTCCTGGTTGATTTGACCGGTGGCTGTAAACAGGCTCTTATAGACTCGAATGAAATTCCTGCGCCCAAAGTTCGGTGTTAAGGCCGTGGCTGGGACCTGTTGTCCATCCACATGCAGGGCCACACAATTGATGCCGAAACGTTTAAAGTCAAACGGATTCTCTGGGTAGGCTCCGCTGAAACTGGTATTTTCCACACAGGCCAGGATCAATCGCTTGGGTAGTTCCCCCAGGAACAGGTTTTCTTTGTTGGCGCCCATATTTCCAGCAGGCACAGAGAACACTTTGGTTTGTACACGTCGGATAGGGTACTGGGCTGATTTTGTTTCCAAGGCTTTCATGTGTCCCAATTGAACGGCTGGATTCGGTTTCACTTTTCGGACATACAGGACTGCGTTTTGGATAACAATCTTATAGTCAGCTGCATGCCCATCTACGTTAGTGGCCATCAAGGCGAAGGTCGGAGGCGCCCGTATCAGTCGGATTTTGATGGGGATCTTGTTCAAGAGGTACCGGTCTTGCATGAACATGTCTGCGTGTAGTCGACCCATGAGATCCACCGAGGCACCGTTCGCAGTGAAAGCCTTCCGTTTGTTATATCCCACATTGTCCACCGTGTCCATGTGCTCGGGTGTGTCCTGGTAGAATAAAGCGGCTGTCAGCTGAGATTTTTTAGCCTCTCGGCCATACGACAACAGTGTCTCGATGTAGGCTCGATAGGGGTACGTGTTGGTCGAGTCACTCATGAGTTTGTCGCTGAGAAAATATCCACCTGTTGAAACATCGAGTGCAGCCAGAGATTCGTCGGGCCCACCGTTGCAGCTTGGATGATTCTGGAGCCATCCCCATTGACCCCCTTGGCTTTCACATACAAGTATGTATGGGCTAAATCCACATAGGCCGTATCCGCATTACTGATGGTGAACTCGATGGGCCCTGTTTCGTTGATGCTGGAGAGCGGGAGATGCTCCACCCATAATCCTTGTTCGGCACTGGTCTGTGTGGGCGGCACGGTCCACAAATCAAATTCACTGTTGGTGGAGGGACAGGACTCGGCGTGGATCAAGGACATGTTTAAGAAAAGATATCCTGGGTCTTCGATGTGCGTCGTCGCTGGGTCGGTCGTCGACTGGTGCGTGGTCTCGGTGGGGCAGCTCTTTTATTCCCTACGGTGCGTTGTGCTTTGGCCACCAAGACGCCTCCCGCTTCTTTGGCCCGCCGTTTCAAGGATTCTTTGGGTGCCGTACCCCCCAAGACATCACCGGCCATTTGCAGTCCACTGCGTACCGCTTGTTTGCCGATAGTAGTAGGTAGTGCATAAATTGACGCAACTTTCACCCGGATGTAACTATGACGTCACTTCCGGTTGGGATGAATGGGGCGTGACCATTGGACATGTCCAGACTGGTTTGGGGTTTTTCCATGCTGCCATTTTGTACCAAAATTGTGTGTACAAGATGGCGGATCCGCCATTTTGTACCAAATTTTTTGGTACAAGATGGCGGATCCGCCATTTTGTACCAATATTTTGTGTACAAAATGGCGGCATGATCCGCCATTTTGTACCAAAATTTTGTGTACAAAATGGCGGCATGAGAAAAACGTATAAAAGGAGGCGATTTTTAGTGGTTTGGTGTATTCATTGCACTACCCTACGGAACTCTCTGACTTTCCTGCCTGCCTGCCCAGCCTGCCTGCCAGCCTGCCTGCCTGACCTGCCTGCCTGTATGAGACGTGGAGAAGCTTTTCATTTTACCAGTGCAACTTCACCAGCCTATTACACCGTAGCAGCTACTGACCAGCCTGAGCCCACAGTCATGGAGTCACCCCAGCGAGTTAAGCTTCAACAGTACCGTGTTCGCCTCATTGATGAGATGCAGCATGTGGCCGAACTATGTGATTTGCTTATGGAGGAAAACATACTCCTGAAACAAGGTGTCGAAGATATCATGGCGAAGAACACCACTTCACGACAAAACAGAGCCCTCATCGACGGTCTACTGCGCCGTGGCCCCTATGCATTTCTAGCCTTCGTGGAGGCGCTGAAGAAGACGGGAAATGAAGAACTAGCAGATCTACTTCAAGCTCAGGATTCACAACATGATGATATCTTAGTCATGGACATCACCCACCAGCGTACAGCTACCAAACTTGAAGAAGTAGCAGATCTACTTGAAGCCCAAGAGCGCACAGCTACCAAACGTACGCACCCAGAGTCTGGTGTACCTGCCAAACGCGGTGCACGACCCAAACGGCCCCGACTAACACCTTTAGAAATACCTGAGCAAGTGCTTCAGCCAGTGCCCCAGCAAATGCCTGAGCCAGTGAAAGAAGAAGAGGTGCAACTTCCTATGTCTATGCAGGACATCAATGACATTATCTAGCAGTCCTACCAGGCAGCCCACACGAACACTTGGGAGCTCTCACCCTATTTAACTGTGAGTGTCAAAGACGAGGAAGTGCATTTTAACGCACCGGCCTTTAACGATAGACCAGCTAGGCATATCGCCTTGACGTTCGACACCTGGCTAAAACTACAGGCCATTGATTACGCCGTCGATGCGGTTATTCGCGACCAGGGGAGTGACGAAGCGAAATTTTATGTGGGTGACAACATCTTTGTCAGCTGTGCTACATTCAACGACCAGCTCCTGGTGCATATACGGAAATGGAAAATGAGGTCAGATACGCAAGAGCGTATTCCTTGTCCTCAGGGCGTCACCTTGAAAATAATGGCGTGGCGCAAGCTGCAGAGTCTCACAGCTCTAATTCGTGAAGCCCTGTTTGACCAGGTGTCTCAGTATATTTGTAACAAGTACATGGACACATTCCTGGATCATCTCAGACCCCGCATTCGACACTATCCAGCAATGTGCAGGCTGTGTGAACAAGGACGGGGTCTTCAACACGCATACGTGTGTGGACAATAGTGTACCATCATACGCGCTCATCACTGAGGCACTACAGGACGTGACGGAGGAGCAAATTGCCCTGGCATTGGAAGCTGCCTGTCCACCCAGAATTCCACGTGAACAGATTGCTACCTACATCTACGTGCACCAGGGGAGGAAAGACGATGATGAGTTCAAACAAGTCTTGTTGCATCACTATTGAACATTTCAAGTCTTGTGTTGCAATGAAAACATTCAGACATTACCGTATTCCTACATTCTATGTTCATTCTACGTTCATTGAAGCGCCTTGATAGCGTATAATTGTATTAAAATTCAATACTCAGAGTCTACTGTGGTGAAGACGTTCATTCTACTGTGTTAGTCTTGTTGTATAAATATTGAACATTTCAAGTCTTATTGCATTGAAACATTCAGACATTATCGTATTCCTACATTCTATGTTCATTCTATGTTCATTGAAGCGCCTTCATAGCGTATAATTGTATTAAATTCAATACCCAGAGTCTACTGTGGTGAAAACGTTCATTCTATTGTGTTAATAAAAATAGTAGAAAATTCAAAATGGACCACCTTCACTGGATTTGAAGGAAACTACAGATAGCCCTACAGGCACATCTTATTTAGATCTCTATCTCTATAAAAATGAAGCGGGCATTCTCTCTCGTCGACTTTATGACAAAAGAGATGATTACAATTTCGACATCGTAAACTATCCCTTTCTGGATAGTAATATTCCAGTGGGACCTGCATATGGCGTATACATATCTCGCTTAGTAGCATTTGCTAGATCCTGTGTTAAATGTGATGATTTTAATCAACGTCACAAAACATTGTTACAGAAACTTATAAAACAGGGCTATTCCACCAAACGCCTCCACTCAAAGTTTTTCAAATTTGGCGATACATATCGCATGCTGATAAAAAAATACGAACGTAGCGTGCAAGATCTATGGCGCTACGTTTCGTAACTTGTGTCTAATTCCGCTTAACCCGGGGCTAGGGCCGTATGAACCCATGTACTTCAAGATCCTCATGGTACTCATATGAACAGTCACAATCAAAGCGTGACTGAGATACATCTTTTTTTTTAGATGACGACTCTATAACGAATATTATGGATTAAGAATACTGATCAGCGATACGGATTTGATATTTTTGGAACATCATGATGTCTTGCCGGCATCATTGAAACTGTTGACCGCTTCTCTCTTGCAGGAAACAAGCCTATGTTTATGTATACTATGATTGTCTTTTTGAATTTGGTGCTAATACTGTTATGTGGAAAATGGAATAGGTCTTTGGATTATGGACGCGGATATTCTCTAATGGACGACGGCTGGATTATGAATGACGGACTAGACGCTTGTAATTCATTCTTTTGCAAAGATAATTGTATTAAAAAATTCAACACTAAGAGTCTATTGTGGTGAAGACCTTAGGTTTTTCATAGGGTGATGGGAGCTGATGTTTTTTGTGCTTTGAGTTAGAAGTTCTCTTTCGAAAAGATTGGGTGGCCGTGAAAAGGGACTTTGGAAAGTGTTATCACACTATTTTTTTTTTTTTACGAGCGGTAAATTTTCTTCACCCCGGACACCCACGTCCTACACACGGGACACTTGATCTTTAAATGTAGTTCGTCCGTCTCACTGCACTGGCACGTCCCCCCTATACATGTTAGGGCTACCCAGCATTCCTGACATAGGCATAGATGACCGCACGGGAATAGAGCGTACATGGTTTCCTCGTTGTTACACACGCTACAGTTTGATTTTTTCTCTTCCTTATGTAGCTGTTGTAGTAGTTTACACTTTACATCTTCCATTTTATCCATGTCTTCCCTCATTTCATTAATCTGTTCGTTCAGGCGGGTCACCTCTGCCCAAGAGGGTGGTGGTGGTGGTGTTGTTGTTGTTGTTGTTGTAGCTGGCGTTCCTGTTTCCGTAGCCGGCGTTGTGGTAGTTGGCGTTTGGGTAGCCGCTGTATTTGCTGGGGGTCTGTTACTGTTTAACCACTCTATGTCGGGAAGTTCTTCATCGTCCGTGACATCCTCATCTTCTTCCATAGCGTCCCTGATCTCTTGGTCTTGTTGTGCACTTCGCCGTCTCAACGTATCGGCAATATGATGTTCATGCACCCGCTGTAAGCTTGTAATTATTGTCACACCACCGCTATCTTCTTCACTGGTAATGATCTCTCTACGTTCTCTAGGATCGTTGAATAACCACCGTCTGGTAGTCATGATGTATTTGTGAATGAATGGCGAGATACTGCGCGTTATTTATAGTCTAGGCGGCCATGTTGTACCAAAAATTTGTGTACAACATGGCGGATCATGCCGCCATATTGTACCCAAAATTTTGGTACAACATGGCGCGCGCGGACGTCAGCGAAATCTCTGCATCAACACTTTGTGCTGGGCTCACGCTGGGAGAAATTTTGTGTTTCTTTTCCAATTTTAAACCGGTGTCATTTTGCAATAAATGCGAGGTGAGGTATAAAATTTATTTGAAGTTGAACTGGGGCAACTGATCGTGTAGCATTGAAAAATTTAGAAGGCTAGCGGTAGATTAAGCCACTATTTTAAATGATTTTATCGATTTTTAGACCCGTAACGTTATGGTTAGGGTAGTGTGGAAAACCCGGTACACTGGAAATAAATCGGTTTACCTCGGTAAAATACGTCAGGTATGTTCCTCACAGTCTTATAATGTCACCCTGAAAATTGCAGCCGGTTTATCGAAAGAAAACTAGGAAATTTTATCCTATCACACGGGCTACGGTAACACAGCCCATTGACACGCATAGCTGTACTCACATTTGCCTGCACACTGTATAGTGCTGTGTTACCGTAGCCCGTGTGATAGGATAAAATTTTCCACTCACTGATGGCTCAACTTTGTCTTCAGTCTATCTCAGGCTGTGTTTACAGGGCGTCATGCGAGCAGACCAGTTACTAACCATAACACGGGTCCATCGATAAATCATTAAAAGCGACTTGTCCGCTAGCCTTCAAACACGATCAGTTGCCCCAGTTCAACTTGAAATAAATTTTATACCTCACCTCGCATTTATTGCAAAATGACACCGGTTTAAAATTGGAAAAGAAACACAAAATTTCTCCCAGCGTGAGCCCAGCACAAAGTGTTGATGGAGATATTTCGCTGACGTCCGCGCGCTCTACGGTTAGACTATAAATAGCGCGCAGTATCTCGCCATTCATTCACAATTACATCATGGCTGAAACCATGGATATTGATGCAGCGATTGAAGAGTTCATCAGAGATAGTGAACTACAACACCCACCGGTAGAGGAGAATTTCATCGATATGGTACACGATGAACATTGGCTGGATAATATATTACAACCCCTATTTACAGATGAACAACACCAACCGGCACAGGGCGGGGATATTGAACACGACGAAGGAGCACAAGTGGTAGCGGATGTCACCGCACTCGAAATCCAACGGTTTGACCGAGTGCTAGAAGATATCTTCCAACAACATGAAGAACAAAGCCTCCAAGCTCAACTCCTACCCGATGAGTTGGCACACTCAGAAAAAAGGGGAAAAAAAGAACAAGAACAGATGGGTATATTACAGCCGTCATTACTGAAACAAGAAGAAGAAGAAGAAGAAGAAGAAAGACCCAAGAAAATACAGAAAAAGAGAGAAAAAATAAGAAAAATGAGCACACAAGAAAAAGAACAAATTCAAGACATGGAGGACTACGCTACCGCAATAAAAAGAAGACTGGCACCAGACGTAATATGGACACCAGCACAGTATTTACGCTGTGTGGAATGCTCTAGACGCTTTGCTAAATATGCCATTTTTCCATGCGGCCATCAAGCCATGTGTGTATCCTGTATTCACACACATGCCCACCGAACAGAGCCTATGTCCACTGACATACCCATAGAGTGTCATTTCATCGCCCTCGACTGCCCGGTGTGTACCCGGAGGCGGGGAAACCTCTCCCGAACGATGTAACCCCTTACATCTTCCAAAGGCCCTTTTCAGGGCCACCCAGTTCTTTCGAAAGAGAACTTCTAACTCAAAGCACAAAATAACACCAACTCCTGCACATGCACACACATACCTAGGTAACAATAGGTAAATAACACATCAATTCCCATGTTAAATGCATTCCTATTTCTATAACATTAGGGTTGGCCCTGAAACATTTTTTTCGCTGTGGGTCTCAGCCAGCGCGCGGACGTCGGCGAAGAGACCAATCAGTGACGCGCCCAACCCTTCCTGGGTTAATTTACAATCCGCTGATTTTGCACAAAATTCGCTATAGCCAATTCTCCATGTTAAATGATTGCGTATATCTATAACATTAGAGTTGATGTACGCGTCGCTGATTGGTGCCTACGCCGACGTCCGCGCGCCCAACCCTTCCTGGGTTAATTTACAATCCTCAGATTTTGCGCAAAATTGCCTATGGCCAATTCCCATGTTAAAATCCATTCCTATCTTTATAACATTAGGGTTGGCCCTGAAACATTTTTTCGTATGTGTATAACATTAGAATCGATGTACGCGTCGCTGATTGGTGCCTACGCCGACGTCCGCGCGCCCAACCCTTCCTGGGTTAATTTACAATCCGCTGATTTTGCACAAAATTCGCTATAGTCAATTCCCATGTTAAAATCCATTCCTATCTTTATAACATTAGGGTTGGCCCTGAAACATTTTTTCGTATGTGTATAACATTAGAATCGATGTACGCGTCGCTGATTGGTGCCTACGCCGACGTCCGCGCGCCCAACCCTTCCTGGGTTAATTTACAATCCACTGATTTTGCACAAAATTCGCTATAGTCAATTCTCCAGGTTAAATGATTGCGTATATCTATAACATTAGAATTGATGTACGCGTCGCTGATTGGTGCCTACGCCGACGTCCGCGCGCCCAACCCTTCCTGGGTTAATTTACAATCCGCTGATTTTGCACAAAATTGGCTAAAAAAAATTTGCGGGGGTTGGCCCTGAACACTGAGAAAAAAAACTGTGTGTTGGAAGGGCTAGGGGTTGGCCCTGAAAAGGGCCGTTGAGGGGCAGGGATTGTTTTTTGGAGTTGGAGATTGGTAATTATAGAATATAGAGGAGAGGAGATTATGTATGACCTGATTTGAATTGAATGTGCCAAGTTAGAAGTTCCCCTTTCGGTAGATTGGGGTGGCCCTGAAAAGGGCCGTTGATTGGCCCTGAAAAGGGCCGTTGAGGTCAATTTGTTTACCCTGTTTTATTCAGGGGGAGTTTTCCTGTCTACCCCAAAAAATTGCTGACTGAGAAGTAGCGGCCAGGCCCCAGCCGGTAACGGTGTTGATGTTGTTGTGGGTCGTGGTGGACATCAACGGACAGATCTTGTACGAAGTGCGCTGGTGGTATTTCCCCGATATCCACGAATTCCGGTACCGGCTGGACTTGTTGTTGTTGTTGTGGGGGTGGTGGATACAACTCCTCCATCGCCGCTTTCAAGTGCAGCAACCACTCCTCATCCGTTGCGGTTCGTGCTAACACGATGAGGACGCGGAGAATCCTGGCCACTTCTTGATTGAAATGGTTGACTTGTTGGCACCAGCCTTGAAGTTCTCTGAGCCAGAAATCTTTCACGTCCTTCACCATTTTGGCTCTCTCCCTGCGTGCTGCCTCCATTCGCCCCGCAGCTCTTGTTGTAGACATCTTGGCTACCCGGTTGTTGTTCATTTTCTTCAATATGTTGATACGTCTTGACAGTGTGGTAAAGGTATTTGGAATGACGCTCCCCACGCTCCCGCTGGCTTTATACTGAAACTAGAGTAGATTTTCATTGACTGTTTCAACGGAGGTGATGTTCCTTCATTGGTTCTTTTTAGCGATAGCTCATTGGCTCTTTTTATTGATAGCTCATTGGCTCTTATTCGGGACTGCTGATTGGCCAATATAGTGCGCCGCATACCTTCCTGGGTTAATTTACAATCCGCTGTTTTTGCACAAAATTCGCTATAGCCAATTCTCCATGTTAAATGATTGCGTATATCTATAACATTAGAGTTGATGTACGCGTCGCTGATTGGTGCCTACGCCGACGTCCGCGCGCCCAACCCTTCCTGGGTTAATTTACAATCCTCAGATTTTGCGCAAAATTGCCTATGACCAATTCCCATGTTAAAATCCATTCCTATCTTTATAACATTAGGGTTGGCTCTGAAACATTTTTTCGTATGTGTATAACATTAGAATCGATGTACGCGTCGCTGATTGGTGCCTACGCCGACGTCCGCGCGCCCAACCCTTCCTGGGTTAATTTACAATCCGCTGGTTTTGCACAAAATTCGCTAACGTCAATTCCCATGTTAAAATCCATTCCTATCTCTATAACATTAGAGTTGATGTACGCGTCGCTGATTGGTCTAATTTAGGGTTTGGCCCTGAAACATTTTCTCTAGCCGAATGCATGTACAGCTATGTATTGGTGCGAGTGATGCATTCTGGGTCACGTCAGAATCCCCTCATTTTACACAAAATCGCTATAGCCAATTCCTATGTTAAATCCATTCCTATCTCTATAACATTAGAGTTGAACTACGCGTCGCTGATTGGTCCAATTTTAGGTGCCACTCATACCTACTGGGTCCCCGCCAGAATCCTCACTTTTTGCACAAAATTGCATGCGCGCTCTAGCCGAATGCATGTACAGCTATGTATTGGCGCGAGTGATGCATCCTGGGTCACGTCACAATCCTCTGATTTTGCACAAAATTGTCTATGGTCAATTCCTAGGTTAAATCCATTCCTATCTCTATAACATTACAGCCCGAATGATGACGGACTTTCACGAAGGGAGGGGAGGAAATAAAAAACTATATGGACTCCCTTCGATATATACAGGCCTGCCTCGTCGGTGTTTTGTCATTCACCACCATGGCAGCGCACGGAGCACTTGGGGAGCAGGCCTTGTTCCAACTCACGCCTCACGTCATCCTGATCGTCTATGACCATCAACTGCAGCTCATCGAAGAACATCCCCGAGAGGTGAAGCTATGTTTAACCCTAGCAGGATGGACTCTATTGACACGGTTGTTACAGGGAAAAGAGCCCGAAGTCGATTTCATGCACGTGGGAGTAGGTGTCTACCTACGAAGTGGTAGAGATGATTCTTTTTTTCCCCGGTTAGAAAAGCGTGGTGGTTCCTCTATCATACTCCGGCCGTCATTATGGCAGGCGCTGAAAGCTATTATCACCGACGTCCACGACGTACTGCACCCCGAGGCGAACTCTGTAGCCACCCGCACTCTTACACCGGACTGCACCCTATTGTTGTATCCCAAACGAGTGGAGCTCATCGATGACGACAGTAGGTGTTGGTGTACGTCTGAACCAGCGCGTGTCTCTTTGTCACCGGAAGGCTGGACTACCTTGAAACGGGTGTTGTTGGGTGACCTGGACGGTGATAGCATTCACCTGTGTGACGACGTCTACATTTTCCGCGGTCCCTATTTTGCTCGACTCCTCTGTCTGAAGCGAAGTGGTTTTACTCTGGACCCTGATCTATGGACAGCCTTGGAAAAAGTAATCCCCATGGTCGATGAAGTACTATATCTATAGGGTGCACACAGGCTAGAGTGTCAGTGTCTACTCATGAAGCGAACACACCACAGCGCAACCCGGACAGGCACCCAGATGAGGGGCTCCCGAAAGGAGATGAGAAAAGGTGGGCGGCAGGAATCCACGTGGCGTACCACTGTGAACAAGGTGTTAACAGATTTGTATTACAACCCTACCAGTCCAGCCGCTTATAGCGCTGTGGGAGCGCTCGCTCGAGCTGCACATTCCCAAGGCATCAGTCGAACTGAAGTTCGAGAATGGTTAAAAACCCAAGACACTTATAGTTTACATCGAGCAGCCCGACGACATTTTCGCCGTGACCGAGTCATCGTAGGAGGCGTAGACGCACAATGGCAGGCTGATTTGGTGGATATGAGTCGATTTGCACCCCACAATGATGGACATCGGTACACGTTGACCTGTATCGATATTTTATCCAAGTACGCATGGGTACTGCCCATTCGGACCAAAACAGGACAGAATCTGGTACGGGCGTTCCAGCAGATTTTCAAGACGGGACGCAAACCCCTCTATTTGCAAACGGATGAAGGCACAGAATTTTTCAACCGCCCCTTTCAAGCCTTTCTTAAGAAACAGAAGGTGTTTTTCTTCCATACGTACAACGAAACCAAAGCCTCTGTCGTGGAACGATTCAATCGCACCTTCAAAGGACGAATGTACAAGTATTTTACCGCCAAAAACACCCGACGGTACATCGATGTACTACCTCAACTGGTCCAAGGGTACAATCGAGCCTATCATCGCAGTATCCAGCGAGCTCCCCTCGATGTGAACGCAACGAACATCAAGTGCGCCGTACGCTGTACTCTATAGACCCCAGTCCACTCACGTCACCCCGTTACAAACGCGGAGATGTGGTACGGATCAGTAAAGTCAAAGGACAATTTGAGAAAAGTTACTTGCCCAACTGGAGTGACGAGCACTTTGTCATCGTTCGCCATAAGCCTCGACAGCCACACGTCTATCAACTGGAAGATCTACAAGGAGAAACACTGCAAGGCACGTTGTACGAGGCAGAATTACAACCGGTGGTGAAAACACGGAAAGACTACTACACGGTGGAAAAGATTTTGAAAACGGAACGTCGACGTGGCATCCCCTATCATTTCGTCAAATGGCAAGGTTGGCCCAGCTCGTTTAATTCCTGGGTGTCAGGCCGTGACATGAAACGACTATAAATTCCACCTCACATGGCCTCCATCCTTCAGTGTAGGGTTGTACCATGGATAGTGCACATCTACCCTTACTGTTACGGACTCGAAAAGGACAAGTCGGTACTGTGGTGTGTCTGGTAGTGCTTCTGGGTACCTTATTTGGAGGAGTCTTCTACGATTTGGCGTACCTGATATCCTGTTTCAACACCATTCGTCCAAGTGCTGCCCCACCTCAACGTCAACTGCAATCACCCAACACCACCACCACCACTTCCACTTCCACGACTCTTGCTCCTACGACGCTGCGATCACCACAGTCCCAGTCCACGACACGGTCTAGTCCTCACCGCCAGCCTGCCGTGTCAACCCTGAGACTACGGACCCTATCACTACACACCCTGAGCCCCACGACGCGGTCTACTCCACCTCTTTTCATCCCGCCAACCTCTCCCGTATCTACCCTCAGAAGCGACGAACCCTCCACCACATCACCACCACCCACACCCACCACCACCAACACCACGACGCTAACACCTAGAGGGCGATCCGGTGAATACCGTTTACCACGGCAACGGTACCCACACGACTACGACCCCCGGTGGGATCCACGACAACGGTGGTGGGCCTCTGAACGCCGGGCGCAAATCACCAAATAAAAAAACGGCTATGGATCCTCGGTGGCAGCATCCTTTCACGTGTCTCATCGCTGGACCGACGGGGTCGGGAAAAACACACTTCGTTCAACGCCTCATCCAACACGGGTCAGCCCTCATTTCACCTCCCGTGGCTCGCATCCTGTGGTGTTATGGAGCTTGGCAACTGGCGTACGAGGAACTGGCACGTCTCCCTGGACTCACCTTAGTGGAAGGATTACCTCCCGAGGATACACCAGAAGACACGTTGGTCGTGGTCGACGATCTCATGACCGAAACGGACAGTCGAATCACCCGTCTCTTTACCAAAGGAAGCCATCATCGTCGGTTGAGCATCATCTACATCGTGCAGAATCTCTTCAGTAAGTACAAAGAGCACAGGAACATTAGTTTGAATGCTCAGTATGTGGTGTTATTCAAAAACCCCAGAGACGCATCACAAATTATGCACCTGGCAAAACAGATGTACCCTAAAAACACGGCCTTTGTGCGGGAAGCCTTTGAAGAGGCCACCCAAGGGGCTCACGGGTATCTACTCATCGACTTGAAACAAGACACACCCTCGGCACTTCGATTGCGCACCCACATTTTTCCCGGGGAGTTCCAGACGGTGTACACACCCAAATAAAAGAAGAAGACACAACCCTATAGCATTCACTTCCTCATCATGTCTGCACGGATACGCAAGCACGCGCCGGCCCTCCGCGTATTACGCAGCGCGCCACCGGAGATGGGCCGGGCCCTGGTGCGCGGCGCGGACGCAGACTTGGTACGGTGTTTGTGTGAAGTGGCGCATAATGTGTTAAAAGGGAATGTTCCTCTCAGTCCTCTGCAGAAAGGGAAATTGCAACGGCACAAGACGGGTCTCCGAACGCTGGTGAAGAAGACGGGCAGTGTCAAGAAAAAGAAACAGGTGTTACAGCGAGGTGGATTTCTCGGCGCACTCCTCGCACCCTTAGCCGCTACCGTACTGGGACCGTTAGTAGGATCCATCTTGGGACGCTAACGTCATGGAACATACGAAAAAAATGATGCTGGTGGAACCTCGACTGTTACAGAGTTTGCAATCACCCTATCCCGTCCCTGCCACGGTGCAACAACTCCAGTCTCTGGACGAAGAGATGAATAGTATACTCCAACGTCGACTACCCGATCACGAGAAAATTCAACTCTACCATCACACGCTGAACCGGTACAAGACGTTTATGGATCAATATAGGGGTAGTACACCACCCCTACTACCCGCAGCGCCCACACTCACACCAACAACAACACCCACACCCTCATCCTCTGCCTCACCTCAGCTGGAACAGGAAGTGTTGGCCAGTGTCCCTAAAGCATTCAAGACCAAGGCTCGTTTATTGTTGGACCGGGTGAAACAGAATCCTGATATGGGTTGGACCGACCAGGGGCAGCTGCTGATTGGAAACAAACCGGTGCCGGGGTCTCATATCACCGATCTGATCAGCGATACGGTACGTTCTCGCAAACACTCTAATCCACCGGGTTGGGAAGCCTTTGCTCAGGGGTTGAAAGACACACACACCCCTCAAGAATTGGTAGGAAATCGTGAACGCTGGAACTGGATGCAAGCACCCTCTCGACTTCCCCATACCTGGGAACGTGAACGTGAATGGCATCCGCAGACGCCGCCCAAAACACCCTCACGGCGGGGCCGTTCTTTTCACCCCTATGCGACTTCTATGCCGGCCACACCACCACTGCGACGATCACGACGCCAAGGTCAGCCGACCAAGGCCTGGGAACCCTACTAGGGGAGGAGCCCTACTAGGAGAATCCTATTAAAGCCCGGTGCAGAAGCCAGAAAGTTCAGTCGTCATGTTTTACCTCACGTTGCCCAGTAACAGTTCGCTCGATGTGTTTCCTGACAACACCTTGGCCAAGTACGTGACTCAATTACCGCAACCGTTGCATTTACTAGTCTAGTGGCTTAGAGCCATTTTTGAGTGAGATCGTGACATGCTGGATTAAAGCCCCAAACTTGGCACAGTCAATGTATACATCATACAGAAACATTTCTGATGGTGGTGCCCGGTCTGAGTGATCTACTTTTCGAAAAATCCAAGATGGCGGCCAACATATCCGTCAAACAAACCATTGCCCATCTCTCTGCTTATATTTGGTCTAGAATGTTTATTAAAGTGTCAAAATAAATGTTTTGTGGTCCAGAATTTCACATAGTGCCAGCCGAAATCATCTAACACAATAAATAATGTGATTAGGTCATAACTTCGTATTGTACGAGATGAAAATTATGGCAAAAATCTTAAAATTTCACATTTTCTTCTCTGTTTTGCAGGTTTCAGATAAATGAATGCAATCTCCTCTGATATTCAGACATGAGTGAGAAACGAAAGTGTGAATCTGAACAAGACGTAATGAATTGGGAAACTTGTATTATTTGTGGAAAAAGTGAGGGCAATTTGAAGTGTCCAGCAGATAGGCCCAAAGAGGAAGCACTGAAATGCTATGATGATTTTCTGAAAAATGTACAGGGCTATAGGGAACTCGATGCACTGCCCGTTGACTTAGATTTTGGAGGATGTGACAGTTCTGTTGAATTTTTGGTAAAACGTGCTAAGTGGCACAAGGCATGTCAGTTGAAATTTGCTAGCTCCAAACTCGAAAGAACGAGAGCGCGACAAAAAAACAAGCGTAAAAACGAAACTGATTCTGGCGAACGAAAGTCTAAGCGCCAATCAGTCGGAGCATCTGCTTCCAGTACGTCCAGTGAACGATGTATCTTCTGCATGCATGCTCACGGAATGCTGCATAATTGCTCAACTTTGACGCTAGACAAGAGTCTGAGAGAGATGGCTGCTCAGCTACAAGATACGGAACTGTTGTCACGGATTGCCGGAGGAGATTTAGTAGCTATTGAAGCTAAATATCATAATAAATGTCTGACAGCCTACAAGAATCGCTATAGAAGTATGGATAGAAAAAGCCGGGCCGTGCCATCTGATATCTCTGAGGAAATGATAGATTCACGTGTGTTTGCAGAATTAGTTTTCTACATCGAAGACAGTGTTGAAGAAGGAAACTACATGTTCAAACTTTCTGAATTACATAAACTGTATGAAGAGCGCCTCGAGATTCTGGGATGTGGGAAGACCATCAACAAGTCCCGGCTCAAGAAGAGGCTCCTGGCACACTTTCTGACTGATTGTCAGGAACAGTCTGATGGAAGGCATACGCTCCTGGTTTTCAACGAGGGGTTGCGAAAACTGTTGAAGGAAGCCATGGAATCACGTGACTTTGAACAAGAATCCCTTTCGATGACACGTATTTCCAAAATTGTGAGAAAAGAGATGTCCAATGGAGATTCTTTTCACTTCTCTGGCTCCTTTGATTCAGACTGTGAAGAGCGCTCACTACCAACTAGTCTCAAATCTTTAGTGACAATGCTTCTCTATGGTTCCAACATCAAGGATCAGACCATGACAAATTCTAAAGCCTGCCTGACCATATGTCAGCTAATCCTCTTCAACTCTAAAGACAAGCCTTCCAGTACAGCCAAGATGCGCCACACAAAGGATCGCGAACCTCCACTTCCCCTGTATATAGGCTTAGATGTACATACCCTCACACGGAGCAAGAAAATCGTGACCCAGCTCTATGAGCTTGGTATCAGTGTTAGCTATGAACGTGTTTTGGAAGTGGAGGATTGGCTCACAACAGCTGTTTGCCAACGTTACTCAGATGAGGATTTGGTCTGTCCCACTCAAGTTCGAGGAGGACTCTTCACAGTCGGTGCTCTCGACAATATCGACCATAACCCCTCGGCGACTACTGCTCAAGGATCCTTCCATGGGACAAGCATCAGTATTCTTCAGTTCCCAACCACCTCAAATTCTGGTATCTGCAGGGCACCGATCACTGTTCCGCCTGCTGAATGTAACATTAAACCATCCTAAAAGACAGCTATCGTATTGTTCCAGCGGTGGCCTGTAATGTTGACAAAGTAACAGTGTCAGAGGCAGTAATGTACGAGATTGTAGGTGAAGTCGAAAAGGCCCAGAAAGAAGAAGTTAACTGGTGCCAACAGAGCATACCTCTTCTCTCCAAGGAAATGCTGGAGAAGGGTGATTATGTCGCCTGGGGTGCCCATCATGCTTCTCGTCAACCAGAAGTAACAGTTCACGCTGGTATAAGTTCTCTTTTGCCTCTTTTCGAAGAGAAGGCTGCAACTGTTGCAATGGTAAGGCATGGAATGACCATTATAAATGACATAACTGCAAAGTGCAATCCTGGACAGATACCAGTGATGGCGGTCGATCAGCCACTCTTTGCATTGGCTAAATATGTTCAATGGCACTGGCCAGAGATGTTTGGTGAAGGTGCATATGTTGTTATGCTCGGGGGTCTTCATATCGAAATAGCTCTGTGAAGGATGGTTGGGGACCTCTTAGAAGATTCTGGGTGGACGGCAGCCCTGAGTGAGGCAAACGTTGCGTCATCTGAAACCGCGGAATCCTTCATTACCGCATCCCATGTAACCAAGACTAGGCATGCCCACCAAGTGACCGCCTTGTCCCTTGTCAAGCTGCAACGAGACGCATGCCAAACGCTTTATGGTCCACATGATGACGACGCCTTCGAGAAGTGGAAGACTGACATGATCCAAAAGAGCCCAATGTTTGAGTATTGGGACCTTATTCTTCGCCTAGAAATTCTGATTCTGATCTTCGTTCGTTCTCACCGTGAACGGAACTTCTCTTTGTTTGTTGAAGTATTGGAGATTCTTGCCCCATGGTTCTTCATCCTAGACCACATCAATTACGCCCGTTGGCTGCCCGTGCATATCAGGGATATGAAGGCTCTACCTGAAAGCATGAAGGGAGAGTTCCGGAAATGTTGGGCCTTCCCAAAGACCCAAAGGAAGTTTTCTGCTATGCCTCTAGATCAGGCCCACGAACAGAACAACAAGATTGTAAAGGAGTCGGGTGGTGCAGTGGGCCTGACAGAAAACCCTGTGGCATTGAAAAGGTGGATGGTGTCTGGTCCGGAACAGGCACGGCTTCTGCAAGAGTTTGAGAAACACTCAGAACATGACCAGAGAGATTCCAAGAGTCATGAACAAGGCCTAGCAACCCAACAGACTTTCAAGATGCAAGTCAACAAATTATGTGACACGATTTCCTCGATGGGTAATCCATTCCTTGAAGAATGTGGAGAACTCATGAACCTTGATACCCATGACTGTGCTGATAAGTCTGTGGTGAACGCAATACACACCATGGAAAAATCGGGGAAAGACAAGTATGAAAAGGATGTAAAAGATGTTCTTGTGCATAGAACTGAGTCCATTCACAGTCCCATCAAGAAAAATCAACTACCACTGTTCAAGCGCCCACATCCGGCAACTAAATCCAAGACAAAGCAGCAGACAGATGATCTCAAAAGCGACTATAGTCTCTTCAGTCAGCTTTTCATAGCCTGTCAAGTGCGCCAAGGTGATTTGGGTGAGTTTTTTTCTCATGAAAACCATCCATGGCCTCCATCGTTGTCTCAGCATGGCAAACTCCGTCTACCCAGTTGTAAATCCGAGTTACTGGATTGTTTGGATCCAAATAATGACCTGGATGCTCCTTCTATTGATGCCAAAATATTTGATGGAGCTGCGGTTGTGCATGCACTGCCAAAAGGAGATGCAACAACATTTGGGGAGTACAGTACTTTGGTATTCGTACCCTGGACCAAGAGGCAGCTTCAGAACTGCACAAGAATCGATGTGGTTTGGGACACATACAGGCCTGACAGTCTCAAGGAGGCCACCAGAGAGAAGAGAGGGAAGGGAACGAGGAGGAAGGTGTCAAGTCAGACAAAACTGCCAGTGAATTTCGCTTCCTTCCTACGGGATTCCAAGAATAAGGAAGAACTCTTCGCCCTGTTGACATCGGAGGTAGCTGCCTGTGACTACCAAGATGGCCAAGAAATTTATATAACCTCTGGCCAATCAGTAGTGTCGAAAGGCAGCAAAGGCCCGATGCCAGCCGCGGACCACGAGGAAGCCGACTCTCGCGTCTGTCTGCATGTCCAGGATGCTGCGCGAAAGGGAGCAACTACTATTATGGTAAGCACAGTGGACACAGATGTCGTGGTGATCCTGGTCGGCATCTTCTTTGAGCTGATAACTGCTCATCCTGCTATCCAGCTATGGGTGGCATTTGGTAAAGGGAAACACTTTAGACATTACCACATCAATTCCATCTGTCAACAGATAGGGGAAGTAAAGTCACGGGCACTTCCTTTCTTCCATGCCTTCACCGGCTCAGACACCACATCACAATTTGGCGGGAGGGGGAAGAAATCGTCGTGGAAGACTTGGAAGGCATACCCTTCGGCGACAGAGGGATTTATCTTCCCCACGCAGAATCCCTTTAAGCCACTGGAAGCCAACGCAGAGGCGTTTGCTGTGATAGAAAGATTCACCTGCGTCCTGTATGACAGTACCTCAGCGCTCGACAGCGTGAATGACCTGAGGCAGGAACTCTTTTCTCAAGGTAAACGAGTGAAGATGATGCAAAACCTACCTCCAACACAGGATGCCCTCATTCAGCACACTAACCGAAGCATCTACCAAGCCAGCATCTGGATAACCAGCCTGAGATCAAGGCAGAATGCCCCAACCCCGGAAAGATTCGGCTGGAGAAAAACTGACGCCCAGTGGCTGCCAATCTGGATGACGCTATCAGAAGCAACAAGAAGTTGCAGGGAACTGATTAAGTGTGGATGTAAAGCTGTTCCCCTGTGCTCGAGGAAGTGCATCTGTAGAAATGCTCAACTTGAATGCACAGCACTTTGTCAGTGCAGTGGAAACTGCGAACGTTGAGTATGATGACCATGTGATTTGGTAAACTGTCATCAGATACATAGTCCCGCTACCCAGCTCTTGATCTGTGTGACCTCGTGATATTTTGTTGGAGTTGTAATTGTTTTGGGAAGCAATTTTGACGTTCGTGTATATTCTGTTCCTCTGAAAAGCATATGCTGGTTGGTGAAACCTTGCTGACTATGTGAATAGACATGTAACTTTGACTGAGTGTTGATAATCCAGTGATTGCTAGTTGGTTAACACGATTATTGGTATATGGCAAATCTTGCCACAGTTCATCGGTACCGGTATATGGAAAATCTTGCTAGAGCTTTAGTCACGTATAAATATATATAACGATAAGCAGCCTGACTGTGATCTAAATTTCCACATCTCTGGGAGTTTTGTCACCAGTTTGTCAGCCATTTTTGAATGACCCATTGGTCGATTCCGTGCCACATAAAACATATACACGGACATTTCAAGAAGAGGTAACATTACAGTTCCAATACAAGCTAAGATCTTGAATTGTAAGGTAATCTATAATTGTATCCAACGTGAAGTGTTCGTTCATTGATTCCTTGCCACATTAAACATATATACATGGACATTTCAAATAATAATTCAGTCCAAATAAGAGCGAATATATGAGTATTTGTGTATTTGTCGGCCATTTTGACGGCCATCTTGGATTGTAAAGTAATCTGTTACTGTGACCTAGTTGGTTTATTCGTTCACTTATTGATTCCCTGCCACCTAACTCATATATATGGACAGTTCAATTAACAATTCAGCCCAAATACAAGCGAATATATGAGTATTTGTGTATTTGGCGGCCATTTTGGCGGCCATCTTGGATTGTAAAGTAATCTATTACTGTAACCTAGTTGGTTTATTCGTTTATTTATTGATTCCCTGCCACCTAAAACATATATATGGACAGTTCAAGTATCATTTCGGCCAAAATACAAGCGAAGACTTGAGTACTTGTGTATTTGGCGGCCATTTTGGCGGCCATCTTGGATTTTATGAGAAGCAGGTTACCCAGGTCGGGCACCCCCCGGGGATATGATCATATATGATGTGTAGAGTAACTGTGCCAAGTTTCATGCTTTAATCCGGCGTGTCACGATTTTTCACCTAAGCCACTAGACTATACCTGGACGATGGGAATGTGGACTGGTGGATATTCAATACCCTTACTCGTGGTACAACGTACGAGACGAAGAAGTATGGTACGAAGTGACCTACGAAGGCAAAGTACACCGACTCACTCTCCCCGAAGGCCAATACGATACGCCCAAGACGTTCATAGAGGGTCTGCTCACCTTGTTGAATTACAAGTCTCTACGGGAGGTGACGAATAATTCAAGACCCCTGAAAGCCTATCCCTTCAAGAATCACGTGATCTTCGATGTCAACGCACACAACGACAAGTCCTGTATCCTGCTCAGCCCCAACGTGGGTGTGAAACTCAGTCCTAGGCTACAGCAAATGTTAGGTCTGCCTTACAGCGTCTACACGGGACCCACCACCGACAACGGTGACGTTGTGATGGATATGAAAGTAGGTATGTACGGACTCGGACGCAGTGGACAGCCATATTGTGGGCGATGTGAACACACCTCTGTTACGGGTGATCCCCATTAGAAAGAAGTATGGTGATCAAGTCAACCAGAGTTTCAACCATATATTCTACCTCCCCGTACGACATACCGATATCAACACGATCACGGTGGATATAAGAGATGACACGGGACACCCGGTCGCATTCGAACGAGGGAAAGTGGTGCTGACACTTCATTTCCGACAAGCCCGTTCTCCTCACTTCGTATAATGTACGTGCCTTACCAGTGCCATACGCCCAGCTATGCCGACTACTACAAGAAACAAACGGGAGGGAGCTTGCCCATCTTTAGCGGTGCACGCATGCAACGAGGTCACGGATTGGGGAACATACTGGGCAGCATTGTGAAAACGTTCTTGCCCTTGGTGACACGGGGTGTCAAAGCGGTAGGTAAACAAGCGGTACGCAGTGGATTGCACGTGGCCGGTGATGTCTTGGGAGGCACAGCACCCCGACAAGCCTTCAAACGACGGGCTAAAGAAGCAGGCAGCGTCTTGATCGCCAAAGCCCTTAAAAGACAACCACGGGTACGGCGAAGAGTCATTCGACGTCCGACACACCGACGACGCACACCCCGGAAGACGAAGAAGAAGAGTAAGAGAGACATCATTCACTCCGAGTCGTGTCCGTCTACCAACAGTGAATTGCATTTGTGGACTATTCCACCCACCCAGACCAGTGTAGCCGAAGGACGTTGGGTAGAACATCGACCCCTGGCTAGCCTGACGGGGACGGGACCCGTGGAATTTACCATTGAAAACAAAGATACGGCCTACCTGGATTTAGCCCACACCTACTTGTACGTGAAAGCCAAAATAATAGACAACGACGGGACGCCCATAGCGGACGATGCGGTAGTAGGCCCGGTGAATCTTTGGCTGCACTCCTTGTTCCAACAGGTGGATATCAGTCTGAGCGATAAACTCATCAGTACGTCCACCAATACGTACCCGTACCGAGCCTACATGGAGACGCTGTTGTCGTACGGTGCAGATGCCAAAAAAACACACTTGCAAGCCTCGCTGTACTACAAGGATACACCCGGAGCCATGAATAGCATATTGGCTGCCAATAATGGGTTCACAGCGCGCAAAAACTTGGCAGCCAATAGCAAGTCCGTCGATATGATGGGACGACTGCACGCCGATCTGTTCCTGCAAGACCGCTACATGATGAACGGTGTATCCATCAAGATCAAGTTGATCCGTTCCACACCCGCGTTCGCCTTGATGGCCGCTGGAGAGGATGGCTCCACATTCAAGATAGTCATAGAAGATGCAGCCCTGTTTGTCCGTACGGTGGATTTGCAACAGGGGGTGTTGCTGAGTCACATGGAAGCCTTATCGAAAAAACCAGCCCTGTACCCCATCCGTCTCTGTGCCAGCAGGTACGATGATGGCCAATCGTGAAAATTTATTTCTAGGGGATCTCCCTAAACCGCGCATACGGTTTCGGTAAAGGCACATCCTGCGACTGCATGGGCTCCGGCTCCGACTCCAACTCCGACTCGGACTCTTCATCGTCACTAAACGATACACCCGGTATAGGAATCCGATAGTCCAGTTGGTCCAGTACGTGCTGGAACTTGGACACCAACAATTCCGTACTGGCCGCACTGACTTCCTCTAAATACTCCATCATGCGGGTGATCAACTCATGGGAATCCCCGGTAGACACGAAACAGACCGGTGCAGCGTCATAGCCAGGTACATTGCTGGAAATACTCACACTCAGGGGAATATGGCGCTGTGTCCACTGCGTTTTCGCTGAAAACATGTCCATGGGCTCCAACAGGGCCTCAAAATCGTAACACGCCCGGTAGGGAAAATAACGGTCCTCCTCCGGTATGATCAGATCCTCATCGGCCAATTCCTGGAAAATAGTAGGCGTATTATGATACACACCACCAGGAAATTTTCGCTTCACACTGTTCTGACAAATCTTCTCATGTCGATGTAGGCCCACAGAAAGTTTAAACACCCGATGGCATTGGGCGCAACTGTAAGACTGGGCGTACTGGCTCATATTGTAGATCAGCGAAAAATGACTCACGCCATTGTCGTCGAAAACATTGACTTTCATCGTAGAAGCATACCGTTCTGTTGAACGACGAACCAATTCAGCCATAAATGTATCCTCCTCGCATCGTAATCGGTATACAAAGATATTGATGTTGAACAGTGTTTCCACGTCATCCAAATTCTTGAACGGGACTCCACGGAAGTGCCGCTCATCCAAGTCTTGCTGCTCTAAATACTGTTCCCAATAGCCATTGGCCACTCTGTCACAAGCCCGAGGATTACACTCGTCCAGATGCACGGCCAAAGACCGAAACAGACATTTCTGGTCTTTGTAGGGCCCCTTTACCCCTGCCGTTAATGCATACAGTCCGGGTCGATGAAGCAGCCAAGGGGGTAGTAGTACAGGAGCACCGATAGGATGATCTCTCATTTTCGTGACGAAAAATGTGACGTTGGTCACCATTTCCACAAGCCATTTGGTATTGGGGCGTTGCAACCGGGCCCATTCCAATGGGTCCAACGTAGTTAGTTGGTCGATGAGTGGCTCCAGGGAAATCGCATCCGTCACCGTGAACGGCTGGTCAAACACATAGGTATTATTGCTGGGATAATAATACCGCACCTGGGCCGTCTCCTTGTGCCGTAAAATGTAACCGAATGTCATATTCAACTTCTCCGACTCCTCATGTAAGACCCCTCTCCCTAACACAAAATTCAACAAACACTTTTTGTGGTGGTGTCGTACGGTACATGACGACGAACGCTTTATTGACAATCACTTTGGGGACTCTAACCCCACACATTCTACACGGGGACTCGAACCCCACACATATTCCAAAAAAACCCCACACACATCTCGGGGGACTCTAACCCCACACACATCTCGGGGGACTCTAACCCCACACACATCTCGGGGGACTCTAACCCCACACACATCTCGGGGGACTCTAACCCCACACACATCTCGGGGGACTCTAACCCCACACACATCTCGGGGGACTCTAACCCCACACACATCTCGGGGGACTCTAACCCCACACACATCTCGGGGGACTCTAACCCCACACACATCTCGGGGGACTCTAACCCCACACACATCTCGGGGGACTCTAACCCCACACACATCTCGGGGGACTCTAACCCCACACACATCTCGGGGACTCTAACCCCACACACATCTCGGGGGACTCTAACCCCACATATATTTCAACATATATTTCCAGGGTGCTTAAATTAAGCATTCGTTGTAGCATCGACGTGTACCGTAGACGAGAATGGTTAAACAGAGACTCCTTCTCTCTTATAAACACATACGGCGCTCGACTGAACACAGTTCACTGTCGGAGCTGTACTCACGTCTTACACCCCATGGAGAAAGAAGTTTCCTTTTAATTCATTCCATTCAACCAAAGGAAACTATATTTCTCCGACTCCTCATGTAAGACCCCTCTCCCTAACACAAAATTCAACAAACACTTTTTGTGGTGGTGTCGTACGGTACATGACGAGCTTCAAAGAAAGCGTTACAGGCCAAGAGACGTTGACACTTCCAACCTCTTCTTGAGGCTATCTTTCACGTACCCATCTTTGGCACACTCACTCTCCCAAAGTCTTTGATGTTTGAACATTCTATCTTGTACATCATTAAATTGCTGCCACAGAGGGACCAACAGCACGCAGGCTGTGCAACCCATATATCTTAGTATTGGGTATATGCGGTTTCAGTGCTTCAAAATACTTCTCGTAACCGACTGTAAGACATTAGCTTATCTGTTTCCTGAAGTTAACACGAAGCACATTTACTCACGTTTCTAAAAATGAATACATCTCACTCTTCCAAAGTCCGTGATATTTGAACATTCTATCTTGTACATCATTAATTGCTGACGCAGAGGGACCAACAGCACGCAGGCTGTGCAACCCATATATCTTAATATTGGGTACATGCGGTTTCAATGCTTCAAAACAAATACTTCTTGTAACCGACTGTAAGACATTGGCTTATGTTTTCTGAAGTTTATAACACGTAGCACATTTACTCACGTTTCTAAAAAATGAATACATCCAAATCTTCGGCTATACACGCCATTATTTCAAACAGCCTATTTACAGGACATAATTTGTTACCAGTCTTGGCAATAACTAGCCAAACTCCATCTCTCACATCAGTCTCTTGATTTTTCAATAAAAAATAGACATATAAGCTGAATAGAGTATATCACATCTTCGAATGTACAACAGATCTGCTGATCTACAAAATCCAGCATAGGCAAGCAAGCACATTGTAAATAACTTATTACCTTTCCATTCGTGCTTCAAACATTTTCGTGAGAATTACACATTCACAGGCTCTTTTTTCACAACAGATTTACAATATTTACGTTTTGCTGCTTCTAAGACATTTTAACCATTGTATTTTCGGTAGGATTCGCCACCGCTGTCATTACATACAAAAATCTGATGCTAAAGAAAGCATTTTCGATAGTGGCATAAGACTGATAATTGGCTGTTAGCAATAAGATAAACAGCACATATTCAATATCGCGTATGAACCGATTGACGGCTGACGTTGTGCCATGCATCGGCCGCCATATATACTTTGAAAGCCATACTTCACAAATGGCGAAAATCATTCAATGAAAATATCTCTTTGCCCAGATATGACAAGGCTTAATGATCGAAGGTTTTAACAAAACTCCAAAAAAAATATTCTCTGACATTTCAGATATCTCAGTCTAATCCGATCCCGTTCGCCCTATTATCAGGCACGCACAGAATATAACCATCAAAAAGCACAAAGTCTGAGCGCTTAATATACAGTAAATTAACTGAATCCAAATTGAATCAGCATTAGCAAATAAACACATATCAAAAAAGTCTCTGATCCACTTCTGTTCAGTTACCGCATTGCTTTAATAATGCGCCGTTTACTAAGCTTATTATTCTTGATAGATGTAATCAACAAGATCTTAGTAGCCTCAATTATGTTCTAATTCGTTGCACTCAAATGAACAAATCATTTATCATTTCCACAAACACTCTCATCTTTCCCAACTATTTATTCATAATTAGAGTAGCCAGAGCCTTGAAGTCAGATCTCGTTTACTAAGACACAATGGATGTTGGGAAATACGATTGGAATCCGAAAATTGAAAACCCTATGGAGTAACTTTCATCGATACCAGGCAAAAACAGAGATAATATAGCGTGCAAAAGCTCTGAAAACCTGTGTCGGTAGCAGTGCGTCAAGCATCTCCAGCCAAGGTGACCAACTCCACCCCTCCGTGCATACATTCTACATAATGCAATTTGTATCATATATAAATCATCTGTGACAACCACTGTGGCAATGCAACCCATGCCAGCGTCCTCCAATGTGCTATACCATTGTGACGGGACAGAGACAGCCCATGCTTCAAATACATACATCAACATATTGTTAAGTGGTAAATGGGCCTACACTTTATGGACCCAGCATACGGTTGACATGCTCAAACATCATGGATGCCCCAGTCACCACTCAGCTTCATCAGCTTAATAATCAGCTTCTTCATTTTCTAAGCGTGGTATCATTGAACTTCCAAATGAACGTTCTGCTGTAAGCATAATTCAAAATAGACATAGAAAAGCATTTTTAGACAATTTTCATACTTCTTTTACATATTAAGCTTTCGATATTCTGGTCAAGTGTAAACCATTTTAACTCTTTGAGCTCTTAAAATATTTATAAAGCTGAGAAAAACAATTATATGAACCGCCCTCAATTTTCTCTGTGTCGAGCTCCATACATTTCAATATCAGATCACCGACTAATCATCACCACCTCCTGTGGCTGTTAATATCTTGGCCATTCTTCAATAGCATAGCACGAAGTATAAATGTTTTCCTGAATTTCACAGTAGCGCTGATACAGCTCAATTCCGTTTTAGTTATGACTGTAGGCCAACAGTTCTCTTAGAACAGCATTACTCCATAGGAATTAGTCTCATATAAAAATCTTCAGTATTCATTGGCCAACAATTAGTGTGCTTTCGGTTCACACTTTATGTAAGAATCACAAGGCAATGCATACAATAGCCAAGCCCGGGGACAACAATTTGTCCAGACCTGTGCCTTTTCAACGACACAAAGAAAAAAGGACAATAGTTCCTACATTAGTATCGACCGTGCTTTCCCTTCCAAGATTTAGCTGTAAATGATCACATCTCGATAGGGACAATAGTAATCAATGGAGACAATGGTCAAGTAGGGCTACTGTCAAAATTTCTAATGAAATGATACATTTCAATTACTCACCCTAGAACGTGCGAAGCTAAGTGTACATGTGTCTACTGCATCTAATACTTACAGTAGCATGAGGTGAATTCTGTTGGGATTGGCCTTAAACATCCTATCGGATACACAATCTTAGCAGTTTCTGAAGATGTAAAATGCATTGACCATATCCACAACACCTGAAGTGGAACTGAATTTTTTTTGACTCCTGACGATCAAATATATTACACAACGCAGTGATCATGTACAAGAACAAAATTCTCATCCGCTCATCTGTCAAACCTCCCTTCATCATACGCCCATCGGCTACCTTCATTAGATATTGTAGCAATGCACTCACTTCCCGCGTAAATGCTTCGTTAAATCTGTAACGAGAGTAAAACAGATATTATTATATAGAGAAAAAATAATATATCCTTTGCTGGCATATTGAAAAAGGGGTCTATCTCACCATACCAGGTTGCATCGTGAAACGAGCTGCTTGCTCAAGCTTGTATAACAGCTCTGTCATCCGCTCTGGCCATCTTCCGGTTTTCATCGGACCTTTGGCAAGCTCAGTGACCACATAATATTCCGAGATTTTCACCAATCTGAGATGAATCGGGAATTAATCATCTGTTACGATAACGTAGCCTCTGTTTCTCTCTGTCGATTAGTCAGTTGCATAATCAACTTCACCGTACTGTAGATCCTACTGCTCATGTTGATATGGCTCAAACCACCTATAATTTCACCGTAAAGTTATGCTGTAATTGTTGCCGTCTCTTTTATATGGGAACTCATAGCCATAGGAACTAATTTTCGAATATTCCGTCTTTCCGTATTGGAGGGTCCACTTTATTTGACCCAGCCCATCCAATATTTGCAATTTATTTCCTGTATGTTTCCAGAAAAATTTCTGCCTTGATTTTCTGCACGTCTTTAGTCGTCTGTGCGAACTCAGCACTTAACTGTCTGATATTTTCCACCACGGATAACTCTATCTCTTCTTTGACGAAGCGACTTCTCTTAAAATTTCATGTTAGTTTGATCTTCCATATCAGGCTTCACAGTATGGCACTTCACAGCTATTGCAGTCAACTCCGAATAATATTTGTGCCAAGCGGTTATGAAAAAGGCTGAGTTAAATTAAGCATTCGTTGTAGCATCGACGTGTACCGTAGACGAGAATGGTTAAACAGAGACTCCTTCTCTCTTATAAACACATACGGCGCTCGACTGAACACAGTTCACTGTCGGAGCTGTACTCACGTCTTACACCCCATGGAGAAAGAAGTTTCCTTTTAATTCATTCCATTCAACCAAATTTTCGCTTCACACTGTTCTGACAAATCTTCTCATGTCGATGTAGGCCCACAGAAAGTTTAAACACCCGATGGCATTGGGCGCAACTGTAAGACTGGGCGTACTGGCTCATATTGTAGATCAGCGAAAAATGACTCACGCCATTGTCGTCGAAAACATTGACTTTCATCGTAGAAGCATACCGTTCTGTTGAACGACGAACCAATTCAGCCATAAATGTATCCTCCTCGCATCGTAATCGGTATACAAAGATATTGATGTTGAACAGTGTTTCCACGTCATCCAAATTCTTGAACGGGACTCCACGGAAGTGCCGCTCATCCAAGTCTTGCTGCTCTAAATACTGTTCCCAATAGCCATTGGCCACTCTGTCACAAGCCCGAGGATTACACTCGTCCAGATGCACGGCCAAAGACCGAAACAGACATTTCTGGTCTTTGTAGGGCCCCTTTACCCCTGCCGTTAATGCATACAGTCCGGGTCGATGAAGCAGCCAAGGGGGTAGTAGTACAGGAGCACCGATAGGATGATCTCTCATTTTCGTGACGAAAAATGTGACGTTGGTCACCATTTCCACAAGCCATTTGGTATTGGGGCGTTGCAACCGGGCCCATTCCAATGGGTCCAACGTAGTTAGTTGGTCGATGAGTGGCTCCAGGGAAATCGCATCCGTCACCGTGAACGGCTGGTCAAACACATAGGTATTATTGCTGGGATAATAATACCGCACCTGGGCCGTCTCCTTGTGCCGTAAAATGTAACCGAATGTCATATTCAACTTGAACGCTGTGACCTGATCTGTGAAAATGTTCTCGGCATAGGTAGACAAATACGTAAGGTCCTGCAGTCGATAGTTATACAAGTCCAATAGACGACGGTCACGGTGAAAACAATGGCGTATGGTAGCCCAGTGACGTCGATAAATGTCACTGACACGCTCGTCTTCAGGCAAGACTTCAACCGGAGGTGTTGCTGGGTCCCATGGAAAATCTTCTCCACGTCTCATGCTTTCTGTCCTCCTCTCGTCCAAACAAGCTGGTAGGCAGGCAGGCAGGCAGGCAGGCAGGCTGGCAGGCAGGCTGGGCAGGCAGGCAGGAAGGTCAGAGAGCTCCGTAGGGTAGTGCAATGAATACACCAAACCACTAAAAATCGCCTCCTTTTATACGTTTTTCTCATGCCGCCATTTTGTACACAAAATTTTGGTACAAAATGGCGGCGTGGAAAAACCCCAAACAAGTCTGGACATGTCCAATGGTCACGCCCCATTCATCCCAACCGGAAGTGACGTCATAGTTACATCCGGGTGAAAGTTGCGTCAGTTTATGCACTACCTACTACTGCCGATTGCTTTCACCCGACGCGTCACCAAGGGCAGGAACGTTTTGACGATGCTGCCGAGTATTTTCCCCAGCCCATGTCCTCGTTGCATGCGTGCACCGCTAAAGACCGGAAAGCCACCCCCGGCCTGTTGCGCATAATAGTCCATATAGCTGCGTGCATCGCACTTGTAAGGTACTTTCATTATGCAAAGTGGGGAGCACGTGCTTGTCGAAAATGAAGTGTCAGCACCACTTTTCCTCGTTCGAATGCCACCGGTCGTCCCGTGTCATCTCTTATATCCACCGTGATCGTGTTGATGTCGGTTTGTCGTACGAGCAGGTAGAGCATGTGGGTGAAACTGTGGGTGACTTGATCTCCATACGTCTTTTTAATGGGGACCACCCGTAACAGAGGTGTGTTGATATCGCCCACGATGTGGTTGTCCACCACGTCCGAGTAGACGTAGAGTCCGTACATACCCGACTTCATATCCATCGGGATCTCGTCTTGGTGGGCGGTGGGACCAGCGAACGTCTGTAGATCGAAACCCAGCATTTGCTGTAGGATAGGACTCAGTACGACACTCGCGTTGGCGGTGACGATAAGCTGTGCCTTGTCGTTATGTGCGTTGTAATCGAAGTCCACGTGATTCTTGAAGGGAAAGGATTTGATGGGTTTTGAAGTATTCGTGACCTGCCGTAGAGCCTTATAATGCAACAGTCTTGTCAGCCCACCCATGAACTCCTTGGGGGTATCGTATTGGCCTTCGGGGAGGGTGAGTCGGGTGTCTTTTCCTTCGTAGGTCACCACGTACCACACTTCATTGGCTCGCACGTTGTACCACGAGTAAGGGTATTGGATATCCACGAGGCCACATTCCCATCGTCCAGGTAAATGCAACAGTTGCGGTAACTGGGTGACGTACTTGGCCACGGTGTTGTCAGGAAACACATCCAGCGAACTGTTACTGGGTAGGGTGAGGTAAAACATGGCGACTGAGCTGTCCTGCTGCTGCTGTTGGTTTTAATAGGTGTTCCAGGCCTTGGGCGGTTGTGTCCGGCGTCGTGTTCGTCGCGGTGACTTGCTACGTGTCACGGCTCTGGAGATGTGGGGTGTCCTGATCAATGATGGTTTTTTAAAGGTCTGAAAAGAAGGTGCGTGTTGTGGTGGTGGAGTTTTGGGGGGTGACTCCGGTTCCCATTCGGCTTCCCAAGAAGGTAGTGGGCCACTCGGCGATTGCTGGGTTCGCTGCATAAAGGCCCAGCGGTGGGGGTTCCCCACCAATTCCTGTGGTACATGCATGTCTTTCAAGCCTTGAGCGAAGACCTCCCATCCTCGAGGATCCGTGTGCGACCTGCGTTTACGCATCAGGTCATTCACTAAATCCGTCATGTGGGTCCCGGGACCACCTGATTCTGTACCAGTAGTTCGCCTTTATCATTCCAAGTCATGTTAGGATTCTGTTTCATCCGTTGTAATACCAGGCCAGCTTGTTTCTTGAACGATGCAGGTACACTCTTCAGGACTTCGTCTTCCACCCACTGTGGGGCTGTGGGTGCTACCCCTGGTAATGGCGGCTGTTGGAGCGGTGCTGAGGTCGGCGGTGTGTCACGTGGTCGTGGTGGTGGTGGTGGGGGTAGAGAGGGTTTTGTATTGGTCCATGAACGTCATGTACCGTTGAACCGTCTCATTGTACCGTTGTACTTTCTCACTGTCGCTTAACCCCGGTCTCTGTAAGATTTGTTGCATCTCTCCATCGAGGGTGTTTATGGTCTTCACCGTAGGTGGGACAGGGTAGGGCGATTGGAGGTTTTGAAGGAATCGTGGTTCGACGAGGACCATTTTTTTCGTGTGGTTCATTGTCGGCCGAAGAGTCCACCCAATACTGGACCCAACACGGAAGCGGCCAACGGTGCTAAGATGGCCCCGAGAAAGCCGCCTTTCTGTAACACCTTTTTCTTTTGTGTTTGAGGGACCCGCTTCTGGACTAGGGTTCGGAGACCTGTCTTATGCTTGGCCAACTTGGTCTTCTGAGCCGGAGTCAGTGGTACGTTGCCTTTTAACAGGTTGTACCCGATCTCGCACAGACAGCGTACAAGGTCAGGGTCCGCACCGCGTACAATGGTTCGGACCAACTCGGGTGGGGCCGTCTTCAATACACGGAGCGTCGGGGCGTGCTTCCGTACTCGCGCAGACATCATGTACAACTAATGCCAGAGCCCATAACTCTGCCCTTTTTATCCACCTCAGAGAACAGAGACAAAGTCAACCATGCTGTGGTATTCATTCTTTTTATTATTCCGATCATCAAACACACACTCCATCTGGGGGAGCCACTGTGGGTGTGTTTACATTATTTTTGCATGTACACGTGGTGGGCCTCTCCGGGAAAGATGCCGGTCCGTAGTCGAAGGTGGTCGGGGGTGGCTTGCTTGAGGTCGAAGAGCATATACCCGTGCTGAGGGGTTGTCGCATCTTTGAAGGCTTCCAACGCAAACGGTGTGCGGCCGGGATACATCTGTCTCGCCAGGTGCAGCAGTTGAGTGGTATCTCTCGGGTTTTTGAAGACCACCAGGTAGTGGGCATTTAAGCTGATGTTCCGATGTTCTTTGTTTTTACTGAACAGATTCTGCACAATGTAGATGATGCTGAGCCGTCGATGGTGGCTGCCTTTGGTAAAGAGTTGGGTGACCCGCGCATCCGTCTCCGCCATGAGATCATCCAGAACCACCAAGGTGTCCGGTTCCAAATCGGCCAGGTTGGGTAGGCCTTCCACGAACGTGATGTGGGGCATTGCTGCATACGCCGCCTGCCATTCTCCGTAACACCACACGACTCGGCCAATGGGTGGCGTGATCATGCTGTCGGCGTGTTGAAGGAGCTTGCGGACGAAGTGCGTTTTGCCGGAGCCCGTCGGTCCTGCGATGACGCATGTGAAGGGATGCTGCCACCGAGGGTTCATGGTTCGAGGTGTATCCGCTGTCGTGGTAACCCGCTCTTGTAAATTTCGTACGAGTGAACTGGAGTGGTGGTGGTGGGTACAACGTCGGTCGTCGTTGTCTGTTCACTGCGAGTGATGATGGTGGTGGGTACAACGTCGGTCGTCGTTGTCTGTTCACTGTGAGGGATGAAATCCGGTGGGTCTTCAGACGTACTTGGTGTAGATGTTGACTGTATACTTGGTGTGGAGCTCGACGTGGCTTGCACACGGGGTGTGGTGGTGACTGGGCTCGATACGGGGTTGACTGGTGCTATCTGTAGACTGGTTTCACTGATGGCTGGTGTTCTCAGTTGGTTAAGTAGCGTGCTGACACAGGCTACGTCGTAAAACACACCTACGTACAACACACTCAGCAGGGTTAGCACTATCACCACACAGCCCACTTGCGCTTTGCGCGTTTTGGGAGACGCTGTGTTCAGAGGCAGCTGCTGCTTGTCCATAGCACCGTGGTCGAACGTGGAATGAAGGATGACGGTAGTGGTGTCTGGCTTTATAGTCGTTTCACCTGGTTGGCAGCGACCCAGGAATTGAAGGAACTGGACCAGCCTTGCCATTTCACGAAATGAAACAGTTTGCCACGCCGACGTTCTGTTTTCAAAATCTGCTCCACCGTGTAGTAGTCTTGCTTTGTTTTTACGACAGGCTGTAATTCCATCTCGTAAAACGTCCCTAGCAACGGTTCCCCTTGAAGATCTTCCAGTTCGCTGCTGTTGGGGTAGGCGCCGTTTAATCAGGAAGTGCTCATCGCTCCAGTTGGGCAAGTAACTTTTCTCAAATTGACCTTTGACTTTACTGATCCGTACAGTGTCCCCGACCTTGTACACCGCATTCGGCGTTCGCTGCGATTGCCTGGGGTACAAGACACGCCGGACTTGGGCTTCATTGCGTTGGGTCACGGTAATGGGGGCTCTCTCTATACTCCGATGATAGGCTCGATTGTAACCACTCACAAGTTTCGGGAGAACATCAATGTACCGCCTTGTATTCTTATAGGTGAAATATTTATACATGCGGCCTTTGAATGTCCTGTTGAACCTTTCCACCACGGAAGCCTTGGTCTCGTTGTACGTATGGAAGAAAAACACCTTCTGGGCTTTCAGAAACTGTTGGAACGGTCTGTTGAGGAATTCCGTGCCTTCGTCGGTTTGCAAATACAAAGGTTTGCGCCCGGTCTTGAAGATGTCTTTGAACGCCGCTATGAGATTCGCCCCCGTTTTCGTCCGGATGGGTACCACCCACGCATACTTGGATAGGATATCGATGCACGTCAAGATATACCGATTCCCATCGTTGTGTTTGGCAAAGGCGCTCATATCGACCAAATCCGCTTACCACTGGGCATCTATTCCTCCCACGATGACCCGGTTCCGTAGAAAATGGCGACGGACAGCTCGATGTAAGGTATAGGTGTCTTGTTTTCTTAACCAATCTCGGACTTGGGCACGTTGTATCCCCTGGGGTTTGGCCGCTCGATAGAGAGCCGACAATGCACTATAGGCCGCCGGACTGTCGGGACTGTAGTATAAGTTATCCAACACCTTCTCCCAGCGCTTCATGGTGACAAATGATGATGGACCCTGGCTCTATCGTTTATTTATAACGGGTATATCTTGGGCCGGAGTTTCTGATTTTCTTCGTTGGCTTCCACAGTGTCCATGGTAAATGACCAGTCCAACTCGTCTGATGACCGCTTGATAAGCACTTGATCCACATCTCCCACGGCATATTCCAATGCAGACCATAGATCAGGGTGAAGGGTAAAATGCACTGTACCCCCATCTAGCCGAGCCAATTGAGCAAAGAAAGGGCCGCGTCGGATGTACACATCGTGACACAAGTGGATGAGGTCGCCGTCCAGTTCACCAGACAACACCCGTTTGAATTTGGTCCAGCCCTCCCGGGACAGACGAATGTGGACCGGGCACGGTTGTGTAGGGTCTGCATCACAGATGTCTCCCACCTCCTCCAAGATATCGACCTTATCGGCATAAACGTGCAGGAAAACCTCGGGGGTCAAGCTGAGATACGCCAGTATTATATGCTCCGTCATGGTCAGTACGTGAATGGTACCAGATTTGACTGTCTCTCGTATTTATAGGGAGAACCCCGTGAGATCAAAGGATCGGGTGGTCATGTCACTCGGCTGACTGAGTCTAGCCGGGTAATCAATGGCATCGTCGTCTGGTTCATGGCTAGACATTTGTTCATTGGGTTCTGCCGCCGCTTCTCTCAGGGCACGAGCCCACCCCAACTCGTCTGATGACCGCTCGTCCGGTGTAAACAGCTGGTCCACGATGGGCACCACTTTCTCGAAGGCTGTCCACAGATCGGGGTCTAGGGTGAAGCCTGGCGTAGGGTCTTGGTAGCGGCCCAGGCGTGGGAAGAAGGGTCCACGGTGTACGTAGATGGCATTGTCTATGTGGATGAGGTGTCCGTCGAGCTCGCCGCTCAACACCCGTTTAAATTTGGTCCAGCCGTCACGGTGTAGCGTAACCGTATTCGATACGGTCTCAGCGGGCGACCAGCAAACATCTCCATGGTCTTCCACGAGGGTGACTTTATCTTCATAGACGTGTAAGGATGGCTCGTAGGACTGGTGACATGCTTGATCCAATGACGAACGGTGAATGACACACACTCTGTCTGACCCTCGTATTTATAGTGAGGTGCCACTGTCAATGCCACAGCGCCAGGGTCAATAGGGCACAGACTATTGTGAGGCCAACCAGCCGTCGCTGGTTCCGGCGTGAGCGCTCGTGGTCCATAGCCCGAGCATTAAGGATGGCTGGCATAGTCCAGTAGTGGTGAGTGATGGCACACCTCTCCATCGAGTGCACTCTGTCGAGGACCGCTTCTGTGAACTCGTTCAGGCGCCGCCCCTCGTTGTCGTCGCCATCTGCAAACATGGACCGGACCACTGCTCGGTAACCCATGAGTGAATTAACCACGGTGGCATGCTGTAAAATGCGAGTCGCATAGGGCTGGATCTCCGTCATGGCTCTGCAACCGTAGAAATGAAGGTGTGGGATCCAGAGAGACGTGTTTTATAGACCATGTCACACATGCGCGCCTAGATGTAGCTATACGGGTGTAGTCCGTGTACGTACTATTCTGATTGGTTATGTGGCTCCTATAGAGATAGTACCTTATCGACAATGGGGACTACTTGTTCCAAAGCCGTCCATAGATCGGGGTCCAGGGTAAAACCACCGTCGTTCAGACAGAGGAGTCGAGCGAAAAAGGGACCGCAGAAAATGTAGATGTCGTCACACAGGTGAATGCTATCACCGTGCAGGTCACCCAACAACACCCGTTTCAAGGTAGTCCATCCTTCCGGTGACAAAGAGACGTGCGCTTTGGGTTCAGTCGTACACCAACACCTAAGTCCGCTATCGATGAGGTCCACTCGTTTGGGGTACAACAATATGGTGCAGCCAGGTGTAAGCCTCCGGGTAGCCACAGTCCCTTCTTTCACCTCGGGGTGTAGTAAGTCATCCACCTCGGGGAGTACATCTTTCAGTGCCATCCATAAGGGTGGACAGAGTGTGATATAGGTACCTCCACTCTGTTCCAACCGGGGAAAAAGGGAATCCTCTCCAGCAGTGCGTATGTGCACACTGACTTCCACGTGCATGAAATCCCTTTCGGGCTCTTTTCCCTGTAACAATCGTGTCAATAGAGTCCAGCCTGATAGCGATAACAAAATCTTCACCTTCTGCGGTGCGTCTTAGACCAGCTCCAGGTGATCGTCATTGACGATGAGGTAGACGTCGGACGTCAGTTGGAATAACGCAAGCTCTGTTCCGCTCGCTGCCATGGTGGGGAATGAAAAGCGAACGGTTAGAGAGGTGGTTTTATAGTGTACCTGTTGGGTAGGGTTTTATACACCGTGCGTGGCACTTGTTATACTCGCTTGCGCCATAAGGTCAATAAGGTTAGAAATGCGCTTTTTTCTACTACGCCCTGTGACGGCCCTTCGTGAAAGTCCGTGATTGTTCGGTAGTGTAATGTTATTTTGTATAGGATTTCATTTAATATGAGATTTCACTAGTGAAAGCTTAAGCACAAAATGAGAACAAATAGGCCAATGAATGCAGCAATGTTCTAAATATTCTCACTTTTATACACCTACATAGAAGTACCCGGATGTAGGCGCAGACGTGAGCGAAATTCTAGTACCCGTCCATTGGTTCTTTTATCGATCGCTCATTGGCTCTTTTTCTCGACCGCTGATTGGTCCAAATGGAACTGCCCTTCCTTCCCAGGTTAATTTACAATCCCCTTTTGGGGTTCAAGCTCTGTATATCGATGCCGCAACATTGTCTCCGAACCTTGCCGAAAGGGAGACCTTGAACCTTTTGACCTGGATGTGACCTTTGACCTTTTGACCCGACATTCATCCGCGCACTGCCGGTGATGACGCGCGCGCGCGCGCTGCGGCCGGAGAACCCGCGCGCGCGCGTTGCGGCCGGGGCGGCCCGGGCCTGCCCGGGCCGGAAAAATCCCCCCAGACAGGTCAGTACATGCATTCCTATCATGTTCCCAGGTCACACCCCATTCACACATAGACCCTCATGCATACCCGGATGCAGGCGCAGACGTCAGCGAAATTCTGGCGGGAAAACCCCCACAGACAGGTCAGTACATGTCCTATCATGTTCCCAGATTATGCCCCATTCACCCAAACCGGAAGTGACGTCATACCCCTAATTTTACATGCACCCATCCATGACTGGATGCCCCTTCACTAATGCTTCACTTTGATACCTCACTCGACTCCATCGGACCATTCGTGGCCCACCTAGACCGCAAAAACGTCTATTTCCACACCCGTTTCCCACAATTTCCTGTCTGCGCATGCGCAGAATGTGGACAACGGCCGAGACACTACTCCAGGCGGTTGCTTCCTCACATAGGCTTCACATGGATACCGCACTCGACTCCATCGGCCCATTAGTGGCTCGCCTAGACCCCAACACGTCTATTTCCATACACTTTCTCTACTGCGCATGCGCAGAATGACGTCAGTTCCATGTCACACCCAGCCCGTTGGATACTCCCTCACGTATGCTTTACATTGATACCTCACTCGATCCAATCGGCCCAATAGGGGCCCACCTAAACCCCAACACGTCTATTTCTATACTACGGCCAGACTGCGCATGTGCAGACTATTGACAACGAACGACACACTAGCTCAGGCGGATGCTCCCTCACGACAGCTTCAAAATAAGACCTCATACGACACCATAGGATCATTAGGGGCTCACCTAAACCCTAAAACGTCTATTTCCACACCCTTTTCCCAGAATTCCCTGTCTGCGCATGCGCAGAATGTGGACAATGGCCGAGACCCTAGTCCAATCGGATGCCCCCTCACATAGGCTTCACATTGATACCTCACTCAACTCCATCGGCTCATTAGGGGCTCACCTACATCCCAAAACGTCTATTTTCATACCCTTTCTCTATTGCGCATGCGCAGAATGACGATATTCCGACCCCACATCCACCCAGTGAGATGCCCCCTCACATAGGCTTCACATTGATACCTCACTCGACCCCATCGGTCCATTAGTGGCCCACCTAGACCTCAAAACGGCTATTT
>JAVTVY010040697.1:0-18154 GCA_036873755.1 Hanleya hanleyi | reverse complement strand
GACATACATTCCTCCCTAACACTGGTTGACACTCGACTTTACGTACATTCCTCCCTAACACCGCTTTGACACTCGACTTGACATACATTCCTCCCTAACACTGGTTGACACTGCCAAACGCCGTTTCTATGAAGAGATACGTTACCGCAGTAGTATAGGCCGACAGGCAAAGTGATTTACCACTCTCAGCCTGACCATCGACCCCTTATGGAAATGTTTCAAAAGCAGCTAAAAGACACTCTTCGCCAATTTCATGATCCTTACATGGAAGATGCACCAAAATTAGCAATACAAAACACAGCATCAAACAGACCAGATCCTTAGAAAATATGTTCCCTGAAATATTCGGGTCATTCCGGATGGCTTAAAGATTTATGACTTGAAACCGCCAACAAACACTCCACAGAAATGGAGTACTGATCAGGAGACATTCTCGGATTTAAGACCTGGTGACAGGAGGACGCACCGCCCCCTCCCCCTACTCCTTGCCTCCGCACTGGAGGATGTGTTCGGGTAATGATAACATTTGCAGAGAATCGGCCTATTTATATAACAATAAATAGTTTTACAACTAATCTTTACATAATTTGTGACGAGACGTATTTTCCACAACGCAAGCAGCTGAACTCGCGGATCAGTACACAGGCTCTGCTTTACTTTCCAAGGTCTCGCATGCATGCAGATTAAGAGATAGAACAGCAATCAAAGAAACTATCCAAGTAGCTGAACTGACGGATCACTGAACACAGGCTCTGCTTTACTTTCCAATTAAGTAAAACAATTGAGCCTAAAGTAAACTTGCCATACACATGCCATACACATTGTCCATCATTTCACGATGGAGGGGATGTTTATGAATTGGTACACAACTGGAGTGGATGAAGCATGGCAAGGAAAGAATAATACATATCGGAAGAAAATACCAGGCGAGCTCTTTGGTAGCCTTGCTGTATATGTAGGCCTACATTTTTCAATCGATGTCAAATCCTCCTACATATATATATGTAACATTGACACATTTTGTGTCTAAAAAAAATTAACAAAGAGTACTGTCAGTCTGTCACTTCATTCTTCCGATCACAGAAATCCTTGTATTTTAAATACTTGATACATTGAGAAAGTGACATTGTGCCGTGCACCCAAAAAAAAAGAGAAATCCTTCTAGTTTTTATACGCCCGCCCAAAAGGCGGACATATTATGTGATGGCGGTTTCCGTCCGTCTGTCCGTCTGTCCGGTTCTCGTGTCCGGTCTATATCTGGGACAGTTTCCTATCCACAGCTCCAATTTTTGGTGAGTGGATACCCTACGGGGACACGATGTGTCGCGTACCAAAATCAAGGTCGAGGTCACAGGTCAAAGGTTACTGGCCTAAAAAACAGGAAATCACTGAAGTGTTCGTGTCCGGTTTATATCTGTGAACGTTTTCTATCCACAGTTGCAATTTTTTGTGAGTGGATACGCCAGGTGGAGACGATGTGTCGCGTACCAAAATTAAGGTCAAGGTCAAAGGTCAAAGGTCACTGTTGCCAAAAATCAGGAAATCATTGATCGTTGACAGTTTTCTATCTACAGTTCTCATTTTTGGTGAGTGGATGCCCTGGGGGGAACGATGTGTTGCATATTAAATGTAGGTCAAGGTCAAGGTCAGAGTGAGTGAAAAAAATCAGGAAATCGTTAAAAAAAATTTAATTTTTTGTGAGTGGATTCAATAGGCGGAAATGAAGTGATCCATACCAAAAATTAGGTCAAGGTCAAAGGTCACTGACCCCAAAATTAGGAAATTATTAAAAATAACATTTTTTGTGTCAGTAGATACATTAGGGGGACACAATGTGTCACATACCAAAATGTAGGTCAAGGTCAAGGTCACTGTGACCCCAAAATTGTGAAATTGTTAAAAATCATGATTTTTTGTGTCCATTGAGAAATCGAGGGGAGACGGTTGGTTATGTACCAAAATTCAGGCCAAGGTCAAAGGTCAAGGTCACTGTGACCCTAAAATCAGGAAATCATTAAAAATCACGATTTTTTGTGTGCATTGATAAATTGAGGGAAGACGATGTGTTGTGTATCAAAATTGAGGTCGAGGTCAAAGGTCAAGGTCACTGTGACCCCAAAATCAAGAAATCATCAAAAGTCACATTTTTATATGCCTGTCGAAGACGAGGTCGTGTAATGCGATGTTGCGTTCTGTCCATTCATCCATTAACATTTGTTGTCCATGCGATAGCTCTAGTTTCAAGGTATGGATTGGTACCAAACTTTGAGTATACCTTACTCGCATGGCAAAGTGGCGCCATACATATGAGATCAATTTGTCAAAGGTCTAGGTCGCAGTCCCCCAAAACTGAATCAAGCTTAGCTGACTAAATGTGTTGGAATATTATTGGAATATTCGAAGTTCTTTCCCCTGCATTTTTATGGTATTGTCCTGTGGAATTTTTTTAACTAATTTAACGGGGAGAGGAGTCCTTTATGAACTTCACACCTGTTTATTAACTCAAGAACAAAGGTTTACTTCATCACTTTCTTCTTCCGTCATGAAAAATTCTCTCGTCTGAAAGGAATCCATTTGCAGGAAATCTACTATTTTCTTGTGTTTGACTTTTGTCGATTTCAGTGTGAGATATGTGAGCTCTCGGCTCTTGCTTCAAGGTCAACTAGTTACCAAGAGTTAAGCTCATTTTAGTTTATCATTCAATACAAGATGTGATATATGTTACATTCTCATAAGCAAAAAATTGTAGACCTTTCTCTGGATTGCTAGATCAATTGGAATCAAGGCTATTAAACAACCTCGAAATTTGAACCAATGTAATTCCAGATATGCGGGCGTATATTGAAGCCCCTTGGGCTCTTGTTATATTTTAAATAGATAAGTTGGAAATGTTGAATTGGATCGGTTGGATCATTCTGCCGTGATAAAAAAAAGACTAATTAAATAGTTGATCAATTGAGAAAGTTTAATTGAGACATTCTGCCGTGATAAAAAAAAACGAGTAAAAGGCCATAATTTTCATTGTGCCATTCTGCCGTCTTCCCCAAATAAGGGAGACTACGGTCATTCTGCCGATTCATTCTGCCGGCCACAGTAATAGTCCTATTTGTAAATACTTGATAAATTGAGAGAGCTTCATTGTGCCATAGTGCCGTCGCCAAAATAAAAGAAGGCCTACACGACCACGATTTTCATTCTGCCATTCTGACGTCTCCCCCAAAACAGACAGCATACGGCCATTCTGTCGCTTCATTCTGCCGGTCACAGAAATACTCCTTGTTCAATGTCCATGTATCACGGTCTCCACCCACCCACCCTATTAAAATGCCATTGGCGTAAACGCCAATAAGGAGAGGATATCTCTCTCGTGCTTTCTTACATGAAGTATGGACCGAATCAAACCTATCTATTTCATCCTCCATTGTGCAATAATTCACAATATATCGAATGAAAAACGTAGAAATATAAAAAACGATACTTTTATTAAAAATATTAGGAATTAACGAGAAGTATACAGACGATTAATGAATCAAACATGCTTAAAATTTATTTACAGTATACTTATTAAAAGGATTGAAATCAAATCGCAACGAAATCAGGAGAAATGGGAAGATGAACTAAATTCAAAAGAATTGCCTTGGACTTCAATATACAGATGCATCTATAGTACCTCAATGGACACCACCCAACAATATTTTCAATACCAAATCATTCACAGAATACTTGTAACCAATTCTCTTTTAAAATTATGGGGTAAAACCGATACCGATATGTGTACCTTCTGTAACCAAGAGAAAGAAAGTATCCTGCATTTGTTTTACGAATGTATTTATTCGAAAGCAATTTGGAGAAATCTTCATACATGGTCGA
The DNA here is from genome assembly GCA_036873755.1 of Hanleya hanleyi. Classification (NCBI taxonomy): domain Eukaryota; kingdom Metazoa; phylum Mollusca; class Polyplacophora; order Lepidopleurida; family Hanleyidae; genus Hanleya; species Hanleya hanleyi. Next base: position 14,284 of record JAVTVY010040697.1, on the reverse strand, counting down.
ATGAAATAGAAATTCAAATGGAGGCGCCGTCCGGATCCCAAGTAATCTTGGGTAATACAGGTTCTGTTCTTAACGATCACCTGCTGTTACTCGGTAAACGATATATATACAGATGTAGATATTACAATCTGAAGCCTGCTTTCGATGGTTTAATGGACACTGTGATCAGAATCAGAGATATTGAGAGGTATATCTATACAAAAAATAATCTCTCTATCTTCTCTATCCTCAGAAGTGGGGTCCCCTGGCGTAACCATTAAGCAGTATTAACCTTTTGGTATCTTATGAATATTTGACTTAATATAGCGTACGGTGAAATGTCGTTTCTTCCAAAATTGTTTTTTTTTTTGTAATTGTGGATGCAGCGGCACGTGTGTGTGTGTGTGTTTATCTGTGTGTGTGTTGTCCTGTTCGTGTCAGCATGAAAAATGTTTTAGTTAAACTTGTCTATGTATATAAGTTAAGTGTACTGCTTCAATCAACAAAGAGCTCACTTTACTGATTGAATTATATTGGAGCTCACCGTACTGATTTAATTATATTAGAGCTCACTGTACTGATTGATTTATATTAGAGCTCACTGTACTGATTGAATTATATTAGAGCTCACTGTACTGATTGAATTATATTGGAGCTTACCGTACTGATTAAAAAAAAAACAAAAAAAAAGTTAAGGGATCCTCGTGCGCTCACTTGATACATTAAGGGATCCTCGTGCTGTCACTGAATAAGGTAAGAGATCCTCTTGCCATCACCTTACTATCTTGTGCTATCAGGGTGATGTCACAGACATTCACGATGCAACATTATAATGAGAGTGCCATACACGCCATACAATTAAACGCAACATAACAATGGTGATGGACAAAGATGCCGGCATACTGACAGGAATCATATGACCCCACAGGCAAAGTTACTGACTGCATATTTCTATAAACACCACGGGAACCAAAAACTGATCCCTGTATGTTCCCAAGAATATTGAATAACACAATCCACAAACACGCTTTTATTGTAGCTGTTCATGTGCAAATGTTGAATGGCATAACCACACGGCCCCGAGCGACTTTAGCGAATATTCCCCCAAGTACTTGCACAAGCCAACACACGCCTCCACCGCCAATGACCACTCCAGAGAAAGTGGAAATCTCTTATGATATGTAATACTTCCCATTGTACTTCTGCTTGTCTTGTTTCTTTTACATGAATCTGAGTTTTCCTTCTCCTGTTTATTGTACAAGATTTTTTTTCTTTTATAGATAATAGAAAACACATTTTAACCCTGAGATTCGTTGCCAATAAACGCCACGTCAAATTACTTCTCTAATTAAAGCAATTGCCTGTGTCCCTCTTGTAGTCTTTCTGTCAAGACGTTTTATCTTCGTGGGGATACCTTCAAAAACCCTTTATAGTGCAATGTTTCAATGCAAACAACGCAAGGGCATTAACTTGACCTCTTGGTGGTAAATGAAAGTGGAACCCGCATCGGCTCTCCGCCGTGCTCGAACAGTGGTGCACTGATCACAATGTTCCCTTGTCTATTTATACAATATAATGAGCTGTTCAGAACTGGTCGTGAATTATATTTCGTCCAGACGGACACGACATTCCACGAAACATCTTTGGTTATATACATCATTAAGGATTGATGTGCTGATTTCCTCGTCTAAGCCCGGATTATCGTGTACGTGTGTAAACTTTAAATACTGTTGTTTATATTCCAGGCGTTGAATGGTAGCAATAAATTCGACCAAAGGAAGACCATGCTCTCTATTACAAGCGTTCGTCATTCATTATTCAGCCGTCGTCCATTAAAGAATATCGTCGTCCATAATCCAAAGACCTGTTCCATATTCCATATAACAGCATTACCACCAGACAATCATAGTATACATAAACACAGGCTAGTTTCCTGTAAGAGAGAAACGGTCAACAGTTTTCAATGATGTCGGCAAGACATCATGATGTTCCAAAAATATCAAATCCGTATCGCTGATCAGTATTGTTACGAAGCTCCCTCTAATAACTAATCTATTATTCCCAGCTTAGGAAGATTATATTCAGCAGAGATTCAGAGATACGCAGTGGAAGATGGAAAATATGAACGGGAGCTCTCGCAACAATAGAATACCAAAATATACTGGATCTTGTGACAAGACGAGATTCTGATACGGTTTAATATAGTATATGGTTTATTATATATAACAGAAATATAAAGTTACTTACAGATGACTGGCTCAGAGGTCATACCCAAAACATGTCATGTCAATCCGGTTTTCGAGGCCGAACTATGAAGGTATATACGTGTGATCAATCCGGTTTCCGAGGCCGAACTATGAAGGAATATACGTGTGATCAATCCGGTTTCCGAGGCCGAACTATGAAAGTTAGATTGATTGAAACTCGCGGTTCAAGAGTGTAACTTAATGAATGATTTTGATTGGATAGTACTTGATTGACAGATAGACGTGTTCCTCCTGGGCGTGACAAATGGCATATCACCTGTTCGTGTGATTACAATAACAGCGGGCATGTATGCACGCATGATTGATTACACTTTCGTATCTTACATATTATGGTGACTAATTACGTTAATAACTGTCAAATAAAGAATTAGAGTATACATGTATATCAAATATAACCCTTGTTACATACACCTCCAATTTGAAAAGCGCGTGACCCACGCGCGAAGTTAATGAATTCTACCGTGAATTAAATTTAAATGTCACCATGAAAAATGGAAGATACGGAATTGTTTACAAAGAATGGTCAGATTCGTTACCATACAGCTACCCAACCCCACTCTCGTTAAGAGGGGGAGGTACGATTTCCTGAGGCATGGTAAATCACGGATGTTGACTCACCCTTCTGACATTTAAAAGCTGAAAAGAAATACCTGGAAAACAGAAAATGGACCTTTGGGAAACTCTAAGCCAATGTATGAACCATATTGTCAAATACACCCGGTTCCCAATTTAGATAATGTTTCCATAATCAGCTTGTACTAGAATTTACCATGGATCCGTACACATATAAATAAACAGTTTATTATACAACATAAGCTACGCGATCAATTAAGAATGATAAACGCGACAATTAAATATCTGTACGCAATAATGGAAGCGAGAGTCTGGCGATAGTTCTGATAACCTAAGAATAGAAGACGCGACAATGAATTTAAATACTTGAAGAAAGAATAGTGTCCATCGGTATGTACAAATGGAATAAAGCAGTTTCTTATGACATAATACATCTATCAATTATGAAATCTCAATACTTACGCAATTTAAATATTATTACTGAAACGAAGTAACAGATTTACACATAGTGAAAGCGCAGATGCAAAGTCTTGTGCATGTAAAATCGATAAATCATCATTTTCGGAATAATTGAGCGCACAAATTAAGGAGTCCAGTTGATATGATCTCGTTGATTCGCTAATTGAATTAATGTTCAAACTTCTTTCAAGTGTCCGAATTTAAATATCGCTAGGCTCGGTTCCTTGTAAGATGACGCAGTTCATTGTTCAGATTGTTCCTATCAGCTTCGCGTCGTCCTGTGAAGTGTCGTGGAATTGTCTAGATATCATCTTCTTCATGGGTATGGTGATACGCGTTTCATAGTGTTCTTATTTCCTCAGTATTTTGCAGATGCCGTCTATCAGTCCTTTCTTCTCTCACTTCAACCTGGCTACGTCACAGAGTTCCGTGGAAAGCCTCACATTTCGCCATCTCGGTGTGTGCTTGAAGGAGTATCTCAACTAGAAAAACAACAGAAAATTATCTTATACACAAGATATACCAAGCAGGGAATGCAGTCAAAATGACGTTCACCTAACAATGGTTGATCGAATAAAATTCTCACTAATGCCTGCTTTTGAAAACTTAATTGCATAATCGAGGCGGGGAACGAACATTAGTTATCCTTACTAAGTTCTTAATATTCGAATTAAGTACAAATAAAACACGAAGCTGTAATGCGAGCTTGACCGGAGGCTTACTATTAATACGAAAAATAAAGGAACACTAAATAATATCTCAAAGATGTCTTGAAAATAGTAGAAGTATAAACTAGACATTCATGAAAACAAAACAGAACCAATAAGCTGCGATACTCAGCTGATGTGAAAACACTTCGAGTCGCTTGTGACATCTGATCTGAAAATAGAACTCGAGAAACATGATTAATATTACTGGTAGAAATATGCAACAAATAACAATAATATGTGGCACTGGGAACTAGTTTTTAACTGGAGTGCGGGACCAACATATCCCTGTTAATTATAGTTAGCAAATATACGTTTCAAAGAAATGAGATCTGGAAATACAAGTTATTCCAATATAAATTTAATCTAGTTTCATTTTCATATTATCCTGCATCACAGAATTTACGGTTCAGATTCAAATATATCTGAACTCGGTTCATGTATAGTAAACGAGATTTTGTCTTCTAGAAATGACTATTTACAAACATGTAACACTCGTTCTGCTATGTATTATCATCCGTAAATGCAACATAAATCATTTATTCAAACTATCAATTTTATGCAAAACCTATAATCTTCGAGTAATCAATTACTGTGAATATGGTTCGGATTTTTAGTTTTGTCTGGAGGTGCTTTCTCTGTTTGATTGTAGTCTGAGGTAAGACTCCAACACAGCACCAAATCCTTAGAACAACAAATATAATGTATAACTGCCCCACAAATAATTCTGAACCAATAGAACCATGTGAACGTAGGAAGAATATAGGATAAAATCATTGTCAGAATGAAAACTATATGAGACGCCTTAGTTAAGCGTATTTTCCGACAAGTGTTTGTTTCCTGTACGGGGATTTCTCTACTATTGTCTATTGAGTCACCCCCTGGAGTTTCTGTTGCAATCGCATTCGCGAAGTTCAGGAAATGAGCCACAGTACTTAAAACTTTCTGACTGTAAAACCAAATATGACTTAACAACAATAGCAGGAGAACTTTGGCTGCTGTCAATACAGACGTTTGGTGAAATGCATTATTGACAGTATCTCTTTGTGTATACCTAGCTGGAGTTTCCTTATACAAATTTAATTGCTCTCTTGTTTGTTCACTGTCCATTTTCTCGACTATCCCAGGATTACTTAGCGTCAAACCAGTACTGGAAATTGGCAATTCATGTAACAGAGTTTCGGTATGCCTTTGTTCAGATGTATGGCTGTGGCCATTAAAACTGGTCAAAAGAACAGAACTTTCTTGATCATGCAACTCTATTGATTTACCCAGACGGTTAATGTTCTCTGAAACGTACTCTTTTGTAGAAACATTCTGCTTGTCCACGCTAATGGTTGTTTTTGGCACTGTGCTCTCAGGTGTGTCTCCAATACTTTTGTTCTCATTCACGTCACTTAGGCCTGCTATCGCCCCGACACAATTTGCAGGTGGCTCGAATGTAGTCTGAGAGATTTCCGAGGAATGAGATGTTTTGAACGCTGGGTTTTCTGAATTTCGCGGACTTTCGTTTAATGATAATGCCGACTCACTAAAAGGTGTACTTCTTCTTGCACAGCGCGGATAAAGAATAGGTAAAACGGCCTTTGAGTCGGAATTAACCTGGTCAACATTTTGAAAAACTGAGCGTTTCCTATTTCGACGCCTACTACGCTTTCTCTTTCTGCGTGTTGAATTATCATGCCCATTATGTGCGTCTCCATAATGGACATCTAGCCTTTTAAATGAGGCGGAGGTACTCGTTGACAAAATGGATTTAAATTTCTAGCTTGGAAACTACAATTTCTAGCTTGCAATTTTGTACAATTTACGGTCTGATGTCCCTTAAGTTTACAAAAAGTACAGGACGGTCGCGTATCACGTCTTTCTGGACAAAATTTAACTTTATGTCCAATACGCAAACAACAAAAACAGATAGGCACACCGTCTGATGTGTTCATGGGTTTAGACGGTACTTTTTCTTTCAAATTACCGCCATTTCGGATAATCTCGGACTTCTCTTCCGGGAGTACATTTTCATTTAGATCAGAATTTTGACCAGCTACTAACCTACTGGTGACGCCAAACGCGATGTCAGCCACACGACATTTACTTAGAGCATCCTCTAAGCTAGTTGGTCTTAGGAAGATCACATGAGATCTAAGAGTCGGTTGAAGTCCGTTCATAAAAAATGACAAAATTTCTGATTCAGATTTGTTTGCCTTTCTGCAAAGTTCGAGTAAATCTGTAATATATTCCTCTAGAGGTTCATTTTGAAGCTGCTTTCGTGCAAAGATTGCTGCATCCTTGACCCATTTTAACATGGGATGGTCAAATCTATCTTCAAACGCGGATTTAATCAGATATATATCGTCCTTAACTTCAAAAGAGAGACCATCATAAAAACTTTCAGCAGAATCAGTCAAATATAAAGGGAAGACTTGAGCCTTTTGTTCCGTTGTCCAACCATGAAAATCCGAATATGACTCAAAACGGGAGAAAAACTTCTGAAAGTCGCTATCTGAATTTCCTGAAAATGCTTTAAGAGCAGGGATTCCGCTACTTCCTGGTGAAAAATGAGGATTTTGCCTAGACAGAGCCTCGCTAATAGCCGATAACGCTGCCCGATTTTGTTCAGCCATATGTGCAGAAATATTCGATAATCCTTCTCTAAATACGGACAGAAGTTCTTCCATCTTAATACCATTTGAATCACCCATTACGTTACCTGACTTACCGAACGTGACCTAATAGTTCTACCGTCACCTGAAGTTCTATAGCGAGAGGAATTTCTCTTAAAGCGTTATATTGAAACATCTTCTTTTTTTTACGTAACTTCGATATCGTATAATAAACTCAAATAACCTATGAATAAACCGTATTTCAAATCTCGTTTTATTTGTCACAAACCACGCTAACTGCTTACCAAATCTGTTACGAAGCTCCCTCTAATAACTAATCTATTATTCCCAGCTTAGGAAGATTATATTCAGCAGAGATTCAGAGATACGCAGTGGAAGATGGAAAATATGAACGGGAGCTCTCGCAACAATAGAATACCAAAATATACTGGATCTTGTGACAAGACGAGATTCTGATACGGTTTAATATAGTATATGGTTTATTATATATAACAGAAATATAAAGTTACTTACAGATGACTGGCTCAGAGGTCATACCCAAAACATGTCATGTCAATCCGGTTTTCGAGGCCGAACTATGAAGGTATATACGTGTGATCAATCCGGTTTCCGAGGCCGAACTATGAAGGTATATACGTGTGATCAATCCGGTTTTCGAGGCCGAACTATGAAAGTTAGATTGAAACTCGCGGTTCAAGAGTGGAACTTAATGAATGTTTTTGATTGGGTAATACTTGATTGACAGATAGACGTGTTCCTCCTGGGCGTGACAAATGACATATCACCTATAAGCATGAGTACAAGAACAGCGGGCATGTCTGCACGCATGATTAATTACAGTTTCATATCTTACATATTATGGTGACTAATTATGTTAATAACTGTCAAATAAAGAATTAGAGTATATATATATATAGCCCTTGTTACAGTATTCTGGCTGGTGACCGCCCCTCTCGTTCAGGAACACGGGTTGTCGTTATTATTTGTTCGTTTTCCACGTAGAAGAAATCGAAACGGAGGCCACCACCACCAGCCTGTCCTCTTCACACATTTTTTACTACTACGTGAAACTGTTGTCACCACAAACAGTTTATATTTACATATAATCGTTCTATTATTACCGCTGTTATTTCATTTCCCTTTTGTCTTCTTACAAATATATTCACCAATATATCACATCAGTACAAGCATGCACTCACACCATTCCATCAGTGTTCCATGCAAGCGAATACTAGACAGGAGGAACTCCTGCATATCGCTCCAATTCAGTTCTCATGGGGAATACCGTCTACAAATTAACATTTAGAAGAGGGTAATGTCTATTACGTTTTTCGGTAAAAATACACATTCTCTTCTTGCATAATTAACAACAGACCTTCTTGTATCCGATGTTAAGAGTACAAATTAAACATAACACCAAAACGGTGGTAGAAAACGATGCCGGAGTACTGACAGGAAGTAATGTATATCCATGTCTTTTGGTGTGTTGTGTTGATTACTTCTGGGTTGCCGGGTTTTTTACTTGTTTTTGTCAGAATACTTGGAATTTTGTTTGATCGTCGCTTTATGGCTGAAATATTGCTGAAAGCGACATTAAACCTTAATTCTCCCTCTCTCTCTCATATGACCCCACAGACAAATATACTGGATGCGTAACTCTAAAAACATGGCAAGAAACAAAGAGTGATCCCTGTGATGATTTGTATCCCAGCCACGCATTTAATGTGGGTGTTCATGTGGACATCTTGAATGACATAACGACACGACCCATAGCACCGGCTTGAGTGCTATTAAATACAAATATTTCAGAGATGATGTAATACCTATATCAAGTCATCTGTTGAGCATCTGGTCTACAAGCACATGTCTGGTTTACAAGAAGAAAACTTCATGAAAAAGCTATGATCTGCTTCACACTGGATTCGGTCTTTTTCATCATGCCAGCTAATGTTCTCCGACATCACAAATCCTGCTGGTTTATTGTACTGTATTTCTATACCACTGAACATTGGATCTCAAGCGATAGGAACGATAATTATATATTCACCATATTCGATAAGATTTCCTTATTTGATGAAGTGTAGATAACTGTGAGTCTGACAGCGGCGATTTGTAGGAAATTGATCACCAAGGTTCGATCTCTTGTGATATAATAATTCCCTAATTTCTCATGAATAAAACCGATCATAAAGATGCTCCTTCAGGAACAATCAGTCATGGAGGATAAGCCAGATGTACGGTTGGGTTATTGTGTCATTTGTACCAGATGCTATCATAAATTGTATTTTCCCACTTCTGTATGATCACTGTTTTTTTTGGATAAGAAATCATTTTGATGATATCTTGGTCTACGTTTGACGGTAAACGTGTTATGTGAGATAAGCGAATCACTGGGGCTGATCAAATATATTAATGGCCATAAAGAGTTGTCTTCAGGGCAGATCAAATCAGCAAGGAAAATTGGACCTTGATTACATGCACATGTCTAGTTTTCAAAGTTGTTCGAACCTGTTGTCCAGCATTCCCTGCCATTAAATGTAGGATAAGGATCTAAATAATTAAAGATCTTCGTTTCATTTATGGGTACCAGCAGCTGTATTATTAAGCTACAAGTAGCTACGTGATAAGAGGTAAGCTATCGTCCCCACCTGGGTGGTAAGGACAACGTAACCGTTAAGCTACGTATACATGTATACGATTATCCGATAACGACAATGCGCCAACGACAATACGGCAACGGCAAAAAAATCGATCGTAAGAAAATGAATTGGTCTGTACACATGTATGCGTAACGATAACGACAGTGCGATAAGATTATCCGGCAATGCGATACGATTATCCGTCTATTATTGGAATCGGTTCTGGAGCGATTTTTTGCCGTTGTCGGACATAAGTCGTGCGGTTTTATGACGTCACAGTGCAAGTACAGATATGGTAAAGTCGTCGTCGTCCATTGCGGCAAGAAATGTTCTCATGTCGCATCCGCTTTTATACTTATAGCCGTAGTCATATGTGTACACCAAAAACGCATTACCGTTGTCGTTGCCGTTACCGTATTGTCGTTACCGCATTGTCGTTATCGGATAATCGTATACATGTGTACGTAGCTTTATTTGCGAGATTCCATTTTACGTCGTACGTCACACAATACGCTCGATGTCGAGGAGAGTTAGTAGGCCAATGGAGTTTCTGCATCTCGCAACTTCTTCATGGAATGCGTGGCTAAAATCGTCTTTTTCACAAAAATATTATTTGTTTGCACCTGTCATAAAAAAGGTGTTAGGATCCAATGAATATTGAGAAACGAATTTTGCAAGTATGAATCCAACGCAACATTAAAAGAGTGGTGGAAAAAGATGCCGACAAGAAGCTATATGATCTCAAAGACAAATACACTGACTGCATATTTCTAAAAACATCTCAAGAACCGAAAATGATCAATGTGATGATTTTTTGTACCTCAGCCACGTTTTTTATTGTAGGTGTTCATGTGGACATGAAATGTTCATGTGGACATGAAATGGCATGAACTAGAACGGACTTGGGCGGTATTAGGCCTGTCAAGTCATCTGCTGGAAAATTATGAATCTGTGAGAAGGAAATACCTGTGAAGCCCAACGTCGACCAAAGCGCTTCATTCTCCACAATGTTTACAAGTCACAAAATTACATTCACAATGGTTTGTACAGAGGACAAGCCTCGGGAACGAAACGTCCACCAGCAGAATCTCACCATATACAGGCAACAACTAATCGCAACACACATTAAAAGGTGGTGGAAAACGATGACACTGAATATAAGAAAACATGACTATTTGGCGGAATTAAACCGAATAACTGACTTTGTGTAACACAATTAACAAATTATGTAGTGGCCTTACCGAAGAAATTTTGAAAAAAATAAATAAATGGGGCTTTCTTCTCCCGATCAAGTTGAAACATCAATTGCTTGCGTATACTACAAAGAGCTACTAGCATAGACCGTGGCACTTGGCCAAACACTTGACATTATCCAAACTTGGTGTCTCGTAGCCTTGCAGTACAACACTGAACTCCTGTCAATCAATGTCAGTCTCAATGCCCTTGTCGTTTATGCTATTGTTACACCACGATTACAGGGGTTAGTTTTACGCAACTTTACTCTGGCATGCGTACCTATTTATAATCGAAAAACGTTGCCAGTGTATGTGATTGGTCTGCAGAACCATTCAGCTGGGTGATTTGCTCTCCGAAATGCTATATGGCGGTATTGTCTGTTCTCCGGAGTAACAAAGCTGAACAAATCGTCGATTATCTTCCGATTGCTTGTAGTCAAATTGCTATAAAATAAATCGTTTTCTAATATGTTTGAATTGAATGGTTCCGTCATTAAATGTATTTAATAAATCATTCCATCTGTTAATTATCTGCATATTTCAGTGAACGATCTGTTCGACCTTGTTATTTACCACTGATTGGCTGGGCGAAAGAATTTTTCTAACCTTCATTGTCTTGAGTGTCGGGCGCAAATGCAAAATTTTAGACCGCAGCAGTATTTGCTACACTAGAAAAAAACCTGTTCATGTATGGGACGAGTACGTTTACCCCCTCCCCTCATAGTCTCAATCTTCTCGCAATATACTGCCAATATGTCAATATCACGCTTTTATTGTATATGTTCATGTGGACCGGCTTGAGCGCTATTAGATACAAACATTCATAGAGATGATATAGTACCTTTATCATGTCATCTGTTGAGCATCTGTTCCACAAGCATATGTCTAGTTTTCAAGGAGAAGAAAACTTCATGAAAAAGCTATGATCTGCTTCAGTAGTATACAAGGCGTAAATTGGCGAAATAGCGCCTCACTGCGCATGCGCAGAACCTTGTGTGACGTCATAAGTGTGTAAAATGGGGCGGTATTGGGGCGGTGTGCGCATGCGTGATGTGTGGGAGGTGGGTACAAGATGGCCGCCATGTGGGAGGTGGGTACAAGATGGCCGCCATGTGGGAGGTGGGTACAAGATGGCCGCCATGTGGGAGGTGGGTACAAGATGGCCGCCATGTGGGAGGTGGGTACAAGATGGCCGCCATGTGGGAGGTGGGTACAAGATGGCCGCCATGTGGAGGTGGGTACAAGATGGCCGCCATGTGGGAGGTGGGTACAAGATGGCCGCCATGTGGGAGGTGGGTACAAGATGGCCGCCAGTGGAAGATGTGGGAGGTGGGTACAAGATGGCCGCCAGTGGAAGATGTGGGAGGTGGGTACAAGATGGCCGCCAGTAGTAAAATGTATAAAAGGAGTTGATTTTTAGGGAAAGGGTGTATTCAATCTGACTTACCTGACCTGACTTGATCAGCCAGCCAGCCAGCCAGCCAGTCCTCCTGCCTGCCTTCCTGTCTGCCTGCCTGCATTCTGCCTGTGTGGAATGCATGTCCTGACTTGGTTCTGGGTTTTTTCCATCACGGTTGTGCGCAGGTGTATGACGTCACTTCCGGTCTGCGTGAATCGGGCGTGACCTGGGACTATGGGATGCATGTACTGACTTGGTTCTGGGGTTTTCCCTCACGGGGAGGTCACGTGATCAGTCAAGGTCATATCCATTTTTTATCGATATGTCAACTCCACACCCAGTCCATTAAATGCTCCTTCACCTATGCTTCAATTTGATACCTCACTCGACCTGTGGTGTGAGTGAGTGCAAGAATGTATTCATCCGCGGTGATGCAGTCATGTCTGGCGGTGATTCGGTCTCGGAAAAAAGCTTCCTTGCCCAATGCCTACGGACTTTACCGAAGATACACGGACTTTAACGAAAAGACACGGACGTACACGAAAAGACGCGAAGGTGAACGCCATTGTGGGAAACCTCCCACAGACAGGTCAGTACATGCATTTCTATGTTGTTCACGCATAATAAAAGGATTGATCTGCAATCTGTGTTGTTGTTGTTGCTCCCTTTTTTTGGACTAACCCATCAGAATAGTACGTATCACGGACTATACCCGTAGAGCTACATCTGGTCTATAAAACACGTCCCTCTGGATCCCACACCTTCATTTCTACAGAGCCATGGCGGAGACCCAGCCCCATGCGACCCCATGCGGCATTTTACAGTATGCCACCGTGGTGAATTCATTCACGGGTTACCGAGCAGTGGTCCGGTCCATGTTTGCAGATGGCGACGACAACGAGGGACGACGCCAGATCCTGAACGAGTTCACAGAAGCGGTCCTCCACAGAGTGCACTCGATGGAGAGGCGCGCCATCACTCACCACTACTGGACTATGACAGCCATCCTTGATGCTCGGGCTATGGACCACGAGCGCTCACGCCGGAACCAGCACCGGCTGGTTGGCCTCATACTAGTCTGTGCCCTATTCACCCTGGCGCTGTGGTATTGACACTATAAATACCAGGGTCAGACAGAGTGTGTGTCATTCACCGTTCGACATTTGGACCAAGCATGTCATCCGTCCTACGAGCCATCCTCCCCCTTACACCTTACCAGGTGGGATTATACGTTTATGAAGATTATGTGACTCTGGTGGAAGATAGTGGCGGGGATTGGAGGGCGTCCCCTGAGACTTTATCGAATACGGTGACACTACAGCGTGATGGGTGGACTAAGTTTAAACGGGTGTTGAGCGGAGAGTTAGATGGACACCTGATCCACCTGGACAAGGCCAACTACGTATACCATACTGCGCTCTACCCACGGGTGGGACGCTACCAAGAGCCGGCTCGAAGTTTCCTCCTAACTCCCTCTCTGTGGTCAGCCTTGAGAAAATAGGCCCTCTGGTGGACCAGTTATTTATACCCGACGATCGATCACCCCACCAATTGGCATGGGCTCATGCTATCGAACACGCACTAGATGAACCTAATGAAAAAAAGCGGATGGAGAAAATACTATATGTATAGAATGCGCAGAGGCTGGAATGACAGGGTCACCTCATGAAGCCACCCACACACACATGACGGGCCAGAACGATGAAGAAGAAGAAAAAATCCGTGATGAAGCCGCGGGGCCAATGGCTGAACCCCATGAACAACTACATGAACCCGACGACGATGCCATTGATTACCCGCTACACTCAGTCAGCCCAATGACATGACCACCTGATCCTTTGATCTCACGGGGTTCTCCCTATAAATACGAGAGACAGTGAAATCTGGTACCATTCACGTACTGACCATGACGGAGCATATAGTACTGGCGTATTTCAGCTTGACCCCCGAGGTTTTCCTGCACGTGTATGCGGATAAGGTCGATATCATGGAGGAGGTGGTGGGAGACACGGACCCTACACAACCGTGCCCGGCTCACATTCGTCTGTCCCGGGAGGGCTGGACCAAATTCAAACGGGTGTTGTCTGGTGAACTGGACGGCGACCTCATCCACTTGTGTCACGATGTGTACATCCGACGCGGCCCTTTCTTTGCTCAATTGGCTCGGCTAGATGGAGGTACAGTGCATTTTACCCTTCACCCTGATCTATGGTCTGTATTGGAAGATGCCGTGGTGGATGTGGATGAAGTGCTTATCAAGCGGTCATCAGACGAGTTGGACTGGTCATTGACCATGGCCACTGTGGAAGTCCACGAAGAAAATCAGAAAGAAACTCAGGCCCAAGATATACCTGTTATAAATAAACGATAGAGCCAGGGTCCATCATCATTTTGTCACCATGAAG